>JAKRZM010000085.1:118053-152455 GCA_036379175.1 Heliconius cydno galanthus
GATTTTAAGTTGTTCAAAACATGGGTTTTTTTGAGAAATTAAACACGGACTAGTTATATATAAAAAAAATACATTAAATTAAGCATGAATTACGTGATAGCTCATTTTTCTCAAAAATGGACTTACACCACTTTCAAAATAAACGGTCCAATTATAATTATGTATGTATGTTTGAAAAAGTAATTAGGGAAACTTAGGAAATATTTATATATTATTGAATATCTTCATTAAATCGAGATTACCTAAACATAAAATTACCTAAAAGTTTAAGACCGGAGTGCATTTTCGGCCCCGGTAGTATTTAAGTTTATTTTAGCTAATAGGTACAATTATTATTGAAACTTCTGTTAATGTTTATAAAATAATCTATAATAATAATATTATTTGTAGAAACCACAACACTTATCCTAGTTGATAGTTATCTGGATGGCCGGATGTCGTATATGAATATTCAAATTTTCATCTCGTCTATGAAGAGCTCGTTAGACTGTCTGTGTCGATTATCGTCTGATGACAATCGTTAAACCCTTTGATAGTTTATTAGTCTTAATTGACTTTGTTCTTCATTAATATGCGACTGCCAATGTAAAATTTATTATTAGAAATGAAAATATGAAGTTAAATAAAAAGTATTCTTCTCTTCTGATAAATGTAAAATAAACTGATATATTATTGTAACATATATTAAGTTTAATATATTTAAAGTCAATAAAAAAAATGTATTATTTTACACTGTAATTATTTTAAGTATTGTTTATTTACAGGTGGTACCACGACTCCTAGGCTCACTTGTAGGAGGATCCATGAGTCCTACACAGCATTTGGAGCAACAGCAAGCACTTGTGAAGCAATTTGCAGAAATACTAGAATTTGTTTTAAAATTCGATGAACATAAGGCAAGTTTTATTTTATAATTTATGCATTTTAAAATTATGAAGAAATTAGTTTTAAACTATGATGGTAGTTTTAAAGTATAAAGTGAAGTGTTCTTGCTTATATAAACGCCTGTATCTCTGAAGTGTTGCAACCAAATAGTTGACCTATTTGGCCAAACTCACAAGTCCTCAAACTGAAGGGTCTATCGACTAGGAAACAATCTAGGCCTACATTTGAAGCATCCTTATTTTAATCATGTTGGTAATTTGGACTTAAATTATAGCTATTAAACAGGTTATCTGCAACTTGTATTTTAAACTCTAAACATGAAATAAAATACAATTTTCTAGAATTTTCTTAGTGTGTGAATTTAAATATTGTTGTACCTATATGAAATTTTATCACTCCCGTTCCCTTCTTACCTCGTAACCAGAAAATTCATTTCCTCAAGTAGGAATCAAACTCACATCCTGTCGCGTTAGCAGTCGCACGCTTGACAGGCGAATAATAATTGTTAATAAAAAAATATATATTTTAATTCACCGGCTCTTTGCGTTTCGTTAAGTTTTATTTCGTGCTAATTATAATTTCCAGCAGTGTCTCGATATAGATTGGCAATTCAAAAATATAATTATATTGTAGAAAAAAATATATTATAAACGACCGATAAACGTTTATTTTAGTTTAAAGTTGCGTGATCGTGACATTGTTATCCAACCCCTTCACTTTACCCTTTTGTATATAAATAATGTAATCAATAGGCTATTTTCGTTATGAATAGCACCTTCACCTTATATGGTCATTAATTGAGTCAGATGGATAATTATGGGAGAAGCCCAAGACCAGGATAGTTGGCGCTTGATGAGGGTTCTACGTTCAGCAGTGGACGGCGATAGGCTGATTAAAAAAAATTGGTACAAGCACTGAGAAATAGTTTCTGCATTTAAAATGCTTAAAATAGATTTATAAAACGAAGTTAATGATGTTTGCAATCGCTAACCACGCCTTGTCTATCTAATTTCGTATCGTTTTATGAGAATATGCGTTTTATATTATTAAAAATACGGTGGGTATGGACTATGGGTAGAGTTTTATACGGTTTATGTACCGTGTGATATGATTTGAGGTTATTTTAACCTTTTTATGTGAAAAGTGTATTGTTTAACTTCCAATCATATTTACAATACACTTTTTTTTTTATTTTCACGCTATATCTCATATAGCAGGATGGGAAGGAACCTAGTGTTTATTTACAAATTTATTCACAAATTTTCGAGACATTGTCGAGTGGTGGAACTCAACGCCGCGTTTTATCTTGTACTTAAGCAGGGAAATATTAAATAATTTTATTCCCTCCGAGTAGGAATCGAATGCACATTCGATCATTCGTCGCATCTACAGTCAGACACTGAGCCACTGCATCACGACGGTAATTTTCTTTACTTTCTGAATTATTTTGTGTAATGTGTTAATATCAATTATTTTTTATCTTAAAACTTTTAATAAAGTTCATTAAAACACACATAAAACAAATGATCTAAACTTACTTAAGCTAAAACTTGCTTAGTTGATAGAAATGCTGAAACTTCTAAAACTAATATAATATCAGAGTGCATTGCATAATTGCCTTCACTTTGGTAAATTGTAAGACATTCAGCGTATATTTCTTATTTTTACAAACATTTCTCATAGTGAAAAAAATATTGATTTGTACATACCTGACTGAATGCGGTAGTTTATGTTCAGATACCGTCCAGAAAAGTGCTGGTTATCAGCTACTTAAGGTATATTTAACATGGCCTTTCTTTTTTTTTAGAGATGTGCTTTCGTGTTTTAGGATAGGCTTTCATTTTTTTTGAGAGTGGTGTTTTCCTTTTTTTTTTAGAATAACTTTAATTTTTCTCGATGTCTAAAAAGCACCATCTGCTTTCGTTTTTTTTTTAGGTATAATTGATACACTTCAATAAATCAATTAATATTTCCTTTTTTTGAAAACCAGCGTATTGCGATAATCACGGAGAAACTTGTTTCGACCGCCAAATATACATACCATTCCAAAGAACGGNTTTTCACGCTGTATCTCATATAGCAGGGTGGGAAGGAACCTAGTGTTTATTCCAATCACAAATTTTCGAGAAATTGGCGAATGGTGGAACTCAACGCCGCGCTTTATCTTGTTACTGAAGTAGGGAAATATTAAATAATTTATTCCCTCTGAGTAGGAATCGAATCCACAACCGTCGCATGTACAGACAGACGCTGAGTCACTGCACCACGACGGTCATTTTCTTTACTTTGTGATTGTGTATTGTGTTAGTGTCAATTATTTTTTATCTTAAAACTTTTAATAAAGTTCATTAAAACACACATAAAACAAATGATCTAAACTTACTTAAGCTAAAACTTGCTTAGTTGATAGAAATGCTGAAACTTCTAAAACTAATATAATATCAGAGTGCATTGCATAATTGCCTTCACTTTGGTAAATTGTAAGACATTCAGCGTATATTTCTTATTTTTAAAAACATTTCTCATAGTGAAGCAAACCTGGATTTGTACATACATACCTGACTGAATGCGGTAGTTTATGTTCAGATACCGTCCAGAAGAGTGCTGGTTATCAGCTACTTAAGATATATTTAACGTGGCCTTTCTTTTTTTTTTAGAAATGTGCTTTCGTGTTTTAGGATAGGCTTTCTTTTTTTTAGAATAACTTTATTTTTTCTCGATATCTAAAAAGAACCATCTGCTTTCGTTTTTTTTTTTAGGTATAATTGATACATTTCAATAAATCAATTAATATTTCCTTTTTTTGAAAACCAGCGTATTGCCATAATCACGTAGAAACTTGTTTCGACCGCCAAATATACCTATATATAAAAAACGGGATATTTGCACGTTTCGGGACACCGGCACACATGCGAAAAACGGGATAGTCCCGTTCGAAGCGGGACTTCTGGTATACTCTCTGCCTGTCTTTAATCGGATAAAAAGATAAAAATGTAACTAGGTTACCCCATAAAATACGCAAATTAAAAATGTAAAAAGTCAATATTGTTCAGTTTTTTAAGCTGGTCTATTTAAAACTATGTGTAATAAATTATGAACCTAAAAATTTAACTTGGTGAAAAATGATTTACATTAGTCTATTGTGTGAAATGCACAAATAGAAATATTATTGCTTTTACGAACAATAAGCAAACAGCAAGTACTGTCTTCAATAAAATATCATTAAACTATCCAACAGTTATTATGTAAACAAAGCAATGCCTAACGTGACCCGTGGCTAGAATTGAATAAGTGCTCGTTATTCAGACAATCGAGGGCCACTTTGACCCCAACCTTGCAGTGTCGTTGCCTCCGGTGTGATATTCTGATATCAGTAATTTATTAATAAATTTTAAATTATTTACTTACACTCTACTCTAGTAAATAACCTGATTTGGTCTCTATTTATCCTATACATTTTTCTTACATAATAAATTGGAAGGAAAAAATAAGGCCATATTGATTCTCGAGGAAATGAGATATAAAGTTTGTTTGTATTCACTTTATTCAAAAACACTTAAGGAACTGAAGGCAACTGAAGTGTACTTATCTTGGCAATTCGATACATGCCTATAGCTGGATTTTTAACTGGAAAATAGATCGGTATGGTGAAATCTATAGCGAAACGATTTAAGCAGCCATGTGATTTTTTGACACAATTTTAGCACAGACGAAATCGATTTTGCGTAACAAAGATTAACGAAAAACAGGTTTTGATGTCACGGTACCATGCGATCAAAGTTTATGACTTCGCTATTTCTGAGCTACTCCGTTAGTTGCAAACTCCGCGGTTAGTATCCATTTGGGGCGGAAATTAGTATGGTGTATCTTGAACAAGAAAATTTAATTTCGACGGAAAGGGGAGAGCGGAGTGTCTTAACACTAGGTTGCCTATACTGTTGTATGCGAGATATAGCGTGAAGCTGATTTTTAAATTTTTATCTTTAACAGAAGAATTTTGATTCACAATTTTATAGTATATCATAATTTTACAAGACTCGACCAAGCCCACGACGATCTTTAAAGAAACAATAATTAATCCTCAACACTTCAATTATGTCCACGTCCATCCACGCTCTCTATTGTATATTGTTTATAATTACATTACTTTATCATTAGTCATCCATCAACTACTAAGGTGGCGAATTCGACAAATTGAACATTGTAATAGAAAGCCCGTCTGACCTCGCTGCAATAAGCTGACTCATTCTGGTGGGTTTGTTTATTTACTTCAATTAAGTGGGGTGAATCGAGAATATCTACATGTTTGTTGTTACTATTTTAACCGGGTGCTCTGAATTGCCCCGGTATTGAATCAGCGATGCTAATGAACGCCTAGTGAAGGATAAATGGTTAATAATTCTCATTAGTGGTATTTTATATTAACTTTATTGATATTTGCACTTAACAGTACTCCAGAACCCTATTTTATGTTTTTTAATAAGACTCTCGTCAATAAGGCTTTTTTTTATAATTTCAATATACATCTATAATAATACATACACTTATACTAACCAGTGAATAACTTTTGTTCAGATGAAAACGCCAGCCATACAAAACGACTTCAGCTACTATAGAAGAATTGTATCGCGAAGTGGACTCATAAATGCTGAACTTCCACCAGGGGAAGAACCTCACATAAGTGCTGAAGTAGCGAACCGCATGTCGCTGTTTTACGCTCAAGCCACGTCGATGCTGAAAGTGCTGTCTGAAGCGACGAGCCAGTTCGTGAACGATAATCAACAAGATTTAGAAAATACAACGGAAACTCTCAGCACTATGGCCAAAGTGTGCTTGCGAATGTTGGAAAATCCGTAAGTATTTTAGTTTGCTTCTAGATTATTTTTGGTCTTTACGTCTGTTTTATTATGTGTTGTTTCATTATCAATCTTAAGACATAAAAATTCGTGATAATTACGAAATAGTCAAAGGTTATAACTAGTCATTTGTTATTACGGACATCTGAAATGAAAAAAGTAAGTATTATTGGAGTACTCGATAAATATAATATTTGCATCAGTATCTTTTAATGCATTTCTATTTATGACATCTTATTTTTGTTTACACTAAACTTTCATTATACATTGCAAAATTTAATCAAATTCTTAATTGGTTAATGTATTATGAATATATTTTTTAATTCATTTTGCATTTTATAATCATATTAGATATGTTTACACTGAAATATAAATAGACGTAGTTTTTATTTATATAAATTGATATTTAACATAACATAGATTACAAAAAATCTTTATAAAACTAATATATTTTTTATAAACACTCACTGGATTTCCTACACCAGATTCTCTCAGGCGAATACTAAATGTAGTCTTTTTTCAAATTGATGACAGGGGCTTGACATTCTTTGAGCAAGTGTAACGTTTACGCTGAATAAAAATTTTAACTTTGAATTTTATTCTGTAGCCACATATTTTAAATTTCAATCTTTAGCCATTATGAAGTGAATTATGACACATAAAGACTTTTTTTTAGGAAACCTTGCCCATAGAGATCTTATAAAATAGGTACTTACAAATTTGCCCACCCATATTTTTGTCAAAAAAATATCCGTTTGTCTTAGTTTTCCTCCATCTTGAGGCTTTTGCTAGGTAGGGCATAAATCCTTATTATAATTTGAATAAATGGTTTGAACCTTTAACTATAGTCGTACCATCACCAATACTTATATAATCTGTGCAATGTCCTTTTAATCTTCTACTGTAGTTTCGTAACTTTGGAGCATTGAACTCAGTCTGTAGGTATAAGCTAAGAAGCACATAAATATTGTAGTACGTTTTACTTTACGACCTCTCCTTGGCGCGCGAAGATATATCAAAGTAAAATGCATAAATGAATGTAAGAAAATAACTTTTCTATATATGAAATAAGTACTAAACATTACAAATTATATTTTATTTATTTTATTAATATTTTTATATATAAATATTTTATAGTCGAAAACATTAGTTATATATTATAGTAAATATGTCATTTAAGCTTAAACAATTACTACGATGACAGGATTCTACATTATAAATGATAATTTCGTCCGCCGGCATCCGGCTGAAAGTGCGTAAAGTCCGGTTAAATATAATGAGAAGAATTGATACAAAATAATAAATGTATTCAAAATTATTTTTATCTTGAAAATTATTGATCAGCACGGAATGTTGATGACGACATGAAAATGTTGATGACGACTCAAAATCCAAAGAAAAAATTGTAATTTTGCTGGGCTTGTTAAATAACTAACCAAAGATTGCTGAAAGCGGGGAACATAACGTTCTCCTTTAAATTTTCTATGCCTAAATCGAAGGCTCGAGTTATATTACTTATGTGAATTATAAACGATGACGCATAACACATTAAAAAAAAACAGTTTTTAAACTAATGATAAGATAATAATAGTTATTGGATACATAAATAAAATGACAATGTTAGTTATCTTCTTAGTTCTCTATAGCAATTGTTTTCAAAATATGATTAAAGTACTTGCACGTGGACGTTACACTCATCCTGATTGCGACAAGAGCGAGTTTATGATACCACTCGATATATTGCTGGAGTCGAGTCGTCACTCGATGTTAACCAACTATAATGAAATAATGATAAATAAAATGTCACTCACACGACTCCCCTTTCGATTTGAATCTATCTACTTCCTTATTACCAGTATTGTTTGTTATTATTATATTTTAATATAGTTCTGTTTCTATATGCGTACGTATAGAGAAATACATGTGGAGAAATAACTGGTTGTGGGTTCGATCCTGACTCGAGAAAATGAAATATTTATTTAAGTTTATATACTTCGGGGGTGAGGCAAAGCAGGGCGTTGAATTCCGCCACTCAACAAGCAATGCCTCCAGGATTCGGCGGAAAATGGGGAACGGAAGAGTTAAGACTTACTCTAGAGTCCATCTGTCTATCCTGCTCTGTGCAGGATACAGGGTAGAACTAATTTTATTAGGAATACACCTATAAATCTACAAGTATATTACGTTCATGTTAATATCAGTCCATTGTAAATTGAAACTAATATTTATTGCCAAAAAGTAAACGAATATACAATAGCCACATCATGACATCCAGATGTACAATATAATTAAGTATGATGTCATTTTCGTTCCTTCTAATATTTGAAATGAATAATATGTAGCGAAACTCTACACCTCAATATCTATTTTTACAATTTTACGTATACCTAACTAATTACGTAGGCCTAACATGAACATTCAACCCCTGTCTATATAGTAGGCACTGCCAAATATGTGCACTGAAACATGGTTATTATCATATTTTAACGAAACACCAAAATAAAAACTGCTTCAAACATTAGCAGATACTCTTATCAATGATAACAACCAACTTTTTTGTCTCTTATGATAACGTTATCAGTTTCGTGAAATTTTTAACGCCGTTTTTAAACCATCGATGTTCCAACGGATGTCCGCGAAATCGACATCCATACATAAATTACCACCTGACATTAATACCTACAGCCAAATGTGGATAGGAAATATTGTAAATCTAATAACTGAACATACGTGCACTGTTGGCGTTACACCGGTCATCCTCTGACGTATGAACTTCCTTATCAAATGATTTGGTATATGCGAACCTCGTTCTTGTTCAGAAACACACGATTGACGTATTTATTTTAAAGTTGTTATGATTCACAATGGCTTGTACAATTTCATTCACTTAACCCGTTCGGTCCAATACACCCACCCTATCGACCGCGCCATTGAAAGTGACAATGGCAGCGTGCCTTGAATGTTAATAATAATATCTTCGGGATTTTAATAACTGATTGATGACACATTGTGATAAATTACAAAATTTATTAAATGTAAAATATAAATTATATATATAGAGAGTAGAGAAAAGATATGTGGGTATAGTAGAGGTACATATTATAATTATGTACCCATTTTAAATATTGTTTCATGAATGGCAAAACGCAGCTGCATTTTTAGAAAGAAAAAAGTTTTTATTTTAAAAATACATATCTATTGCTTGATATTAGTTGATAGGCTATCTAGTACCTACGTTTAATCTGTGACATTGAGATTGATGAATGTTATAAAAATGTAGCAATATATATAAAATACCAATACCATGTATTTTAAAAGTTTATTTTGGCGGTAACGCTAGCAGACATAATTATATTATTTATTTTTACTGGATGTTACTTAACTTTTAATTTATTTTATAAGTATTTATTTTAAATAAATATGTAACACTTGTGAAATAAACTCATTGAATTCGCCTAATTTGTAACGAAACAGCCATCTCATTTGTCCAAAATATACTAAAAATGACTATACAAAAACGCAATCATGACCTGTATCAAAAGAAACGGAACAAGTATTTTGTTCGAAATACAAAATATGCATAAACATGTCTGCTATGAACATCAAAGACGTGGTTTATGCATTTATGCCGTGGACGGTCTCCAGCGACCCGAATAGCGATTCCTACATACGTTTATTGTGCTGTAAATCCCCATAGGTTAAACGTGTTGTTTACCCAACGCCATGAGCCCGACATATGTCTATTTATTTATTAAAGCAGGTAACTAGGCTTGTTATAATTAGGCCAGGAACTGGAATAACGGTTAACGTGGAATATTATATTAGTAGCTGATTGGCTGTTCAATGTGGGTTACAGAGATAAGATATATGTTTTTTTTAGGATATGAGCGGAAGTTACTTGCTATTTATGTTTCGATTATAGAGAGATTATTATTATAATTTGCTCTAATTATAAATAAACGTTTTTTAATTAGGTACCTAAAATTCCATATAGAAAATATTATATTTATTAAGCTATACCTTTTTTATATCTTTTTTTCGTCAATTTTTTTTTATTTCGCGACAAACTGTTATGTGATCTGTGCTTGTTATGTTTAGTCTTATTATATTAAATTCAAACAATTTTCGCTTTCAGGAAATTGGTTGCACAATTCAGCCGCGAGGAAACCTCTTTACTGGTACTCCGAGTGATGGTAGGCTTAATAATACTCTACGACTGGGTACACCCTTCTGGAGCTTTCTGTCGTTCTTCCTCAGTTGATGTCAAAGGATGTGTAAAATTCCTGCAGCAGCAGCCTCCGCAAAAAGCTGAGCCGCTACTGAACGCTCTTAGATATACGACAAAGCATTTAAATAGTCAATCCACTCCGAAAAATATAAGGGCTTTGTTGGCCGCGTGAGGACACCACTCAAGCCTTGCATGTTGCTGTGGGGAATGATGTGACAATAAAAAATGGGGATTTCTCGTCGGCATTTACTTTGCTCTTTTCATTGTATGGTTGTAACTTGATTTTCGTATCGTAACCGCGTTTTATATTTTTAATAGCTGAAGTAAATAAGTGAGGCACGTATAAAATATATAATTTAAGTCTAAATCTTTAAAACTTGTACTTCTTCGCATGTTTAATATTTATATTCTAATGTTTGTCCAATAGAAAAATATGTTTATTGAAGAAAGAAAAAATACATGTTACAATATTCTACTCCTTTTTTTTTCTTAATAACTTATTTGACGAATACTAATCTTACACTGATTATAACGATTTTCCAATTAGATGACTTATTATTTAACATTATACAATGATATAAACCTAGAATTGCAACACTAAAATATTTTCTAATAATTATATATTATTATTATAATTATGTGAGCTATTTTTTATATATAAATCAAGTTACAACTAGCAGAAGTAGTTTTTCTAGTTAGTTATTACATGTTATAGTTAATTAAGAAACATTTTATTCGAATCGTTTTAATACAACTTCCTTGAAAATATAAGGCCCAAAAATATATCAATGTGTGATGTATATAGATTACCTCAAAATGGTGGAAACGGTATATAAATTTTCAGAAGTATTTAACTGTACTATAATATACTAATTAAAATCGATGCATATATTATTGTATGTATGTGGTAAATAGTGGCACTATTAGATAAATCCTTTTAGATAATGCTTATAAAGCAAACTGCAAACCAATTATTTTTGAGAAATCGTTCCCTTTCCCCCCCACACGACTGCGAGGTTCGTTTAGGTGTAGGTATATATGTATATGTCACAACTAATGTTGCCAGAACAGAATTTGGGGTTTTTTTTTCTGTAAAATTCTTTTTTTGTTCCTTCATTTAAATTCTCCCACTGGACCTGGCAACACTAGTCACAACAATCAACAGAATTTATTGAAGTCAGTTATAAGATAGATTTTAATCCTTATATAAGAAGCTGTAGAGTTTCAATAAACAAAGTATTACCTAAATATAATGAAAACTGCCTTGAAATTATAATAATAATTAATTGGTTACCACAACAAATTGTGCAATATTACGCCCAGTGAAATTTTTTACTAAAATTTTTGTAATTCCAAAATATATTAGGAAATAAGCCTCGGGAGTAATGTTTTTAAATATTAAATTGTCATCACATTTATCTGGTTTAGTCTAAAAAAAATAATAAGTCGTGTAATTAACACAAAGACTGACATACAAAATTATACCAAACTATTGACAGGCTACCCTTACCATATACTATTTATAAAAGAAAACAATAACGTAAGTTAATTAAGTTAACTTTATATTTGAGGCTAAAATAAGAAAAATATACACGTCGAACAGAGAACCTCCGGTTTTTTCGTCGGTTAAAAATATTACGTATCGCTATTGATAATAATTAAATAATGCAAGTACCATGTACCACTGCCTTGATGTTATGTATCAAACAATAAAAAAGTTTTTATATATGTTTTATTATATTATGAATTGACAAAATAAGAATAACTTACATATATACTGTGGTTATTATATTGCACTTATATTGTTAAGACAAAATTGTAAACTGACATTTTTTAGTTACAAACTATACTTACATACATACTTACCAGTTATCTAAAAAATCTTAAAATAATTAGTTAATTATCCAGTTTAGAGAAATACAATCTATCTACAAGAATATATACTATGTAAAATAAAAAAGTGTACTACTTATTTTTAAATTAATTGTAATATGTAAAATAAAATTATATTCAGCCAGTTAGTTCAAAGTCCATAACAGCTAAATTTAAATCTGAAATTAATTTGACTATGTCTTCCTTTGCTCTATTCCTAATTTAAATTGCACAAATTACTATAATATATAATTAAATATTCAATAATATAAAACATATATTATTATTTGTGTTTCATAAAGTTAGGTAAAAGCTTTAAAATGTAATTGAATTTGTGTGTAATGGCACAGTATAAATAAATATTACAGATCTACAATAAAAAAAATCTGTTTTGAATAATTTTATCTTGTTTTTCTGTAATTACAATTTTTTATAAAGAAAAGAAAATGCATACGATGTTGGAGTTTTTCATACAAAGTGAATTCAGATTTAGCTCATTTTCCCTTGTCAAACTATAACAAATATTATGTTTGTATTATATGAAACGATTTCTTAGATAAATTCTTTAAATAAAGACATAAAAACAAAGAAAATATAGTTTAAAAAATTCATAGCTTTTTACTATCATACATTCTCAATCAAATAAACTTACTATTACTTTTTTAAAAAAACTGCCGTACTACTATTAAAAGGATTTAATTTTTGAATTCACACTGCGTCGTTAACTATATAAAGCAGATAAAATTATCAAAACAGTTTTTGGAAAAGAAATTGTATGTTTGTATAATTATTTTTAGATACACAATAAACGATATAGTTGAATCGTTAAGATATTATGATTTTTATGTATTTTAATTGTATACATGTTTATCTAGTTAGCTATATACTAACTTAACAAACAGTATAACCTATCATTTAATAACTTAATCAATTTGAAGCTCAGTGGCACTGTGTCTGAATGTAAACGGGAAGGTTGTGGGTTCGATTCCCACCCGGGAAATGGGAAAACATTTCCTTGATCTGGTAACAACGAGCGGCGAGGAGTTCTGCCACCTAAAACGCCATGTTTAAAAAATTGGGCGGTGCAAGGAGAATGGAGTGTCTATATAGAATAATAGGTTCCCTTTGCCTAAACTGCTATGCAGGAAAAAAATGTCTAAACGTTCATAAAGTGATTAAAGTCAATGTTTTTGTAATAACTTAATAAATAGTTAACTATTTATTAGGTTAGCATATAGTTTAGATAATCTGTATGCAGCATCAAGTGTGTGTAGTCTGCAATAAATTGTTTTTTAAAGTGAATTAAATTTAATTTACCATTTAAGATACAGCACAAATGTATGAGTAGAGTAGAAAATATTAAGTATTAAATATCTATATATTAGGTAAAAATTAGTTAACACTTATATTTCTTGCACAGTTAGCACAATATCGTTATTTACGTAGTTAGTATTGTTGAGATATATGTGTGGTTATTTAATTAATATTACTATTATATTTGTACCCACATTGCATTTATAAGGAATTGAACATCCATATAGGTAGAAACTTCTACTACTCCAAAACTTTCATATTTTGTTCAATTACGATTTTATGTTTGAAATAACTTTTTAATAATGTAACACTTAAATTAAGTTAGATATCAAATACGAATCTTATAGAATCCAATTTTAATAAGACAGTTTTGATATGTAATTTATAATAATTTTTATAATATATTTTTTTTATTGTAATACAATTATCTACAATAATATAGATTAGATGTGAATGTAGTATTTAGTACGAGATTGTACTGAGGCACAGCATCTACTGTAAACGTGAAGGAACGGTCGATGTTGAGACATGCGACGTTTAGTTCCGCCACCAAACACGCTACGTCTCTAAAATTGGACGGTTTCTATTCTACATACAGTATAAAACTAAGTAAAGAACTAGTCTTGAAAATAAAGATATTGGTTACAGTCCGCAAATGAATGTTATTCACAAATGAATTTTATACTTATTGAATGTAATTAATTTACATACTAAAAGTTCCTCATATCTGTGAATTTGCATCTATTTCGCATCTAATTCATATTTTGATGTTTATAAAGTTATACAATCTTTGTTAAATACATTTATTAAATAAATATCTTCTACTTCTAACTTACTATTTACTATTTTCAATTAGTATACTTGCTTTATATTGTGATCTGTTAAAATTTGAATTCCTTTATTACAATTATCATAGCGGAATATATTATAGATAAAGTATAGCATATTGTATTCTAACTGTTGTTTATTGGATGGTTTAAGTCAATTGTGTTTAACTAATAATTGTTTAAGATGTACGATAAACCTATTTTCTTAGTTGTCATTTATTTATTATATATAATATAAACACACCAAAGTTATAAATAATAAACAAATAGTCTCTCTTATATTCTTTTATTTATATCTTATAATGTGAACACAAAGGAAAAATCATTCTTAATTAATATTTACAAATAATTCGATGACCCCTATGTAAAATCATCTTCTTTTAAAAAAAAATTATGAACATTAGTGCACATGCAATATATTTATAATTTCAGTTGTTTTATTTTTATAAGAGTAAAATGATCCTTTATTCTGTTCTACCAAAAACATACTCTTTTGACATTTTATTTATACATAGGGACTGTTTGAATTATATCTATGTATTTGCTGGCCTCGGTTTTAAGATTAATTTCCCACTTTCATCGCAGGACATGTTGAAATCGTTGAGCACTGACCGAGTCCTTGCTGTTATTATACTCGGAGCTATTACTTTTCTATGTATTCCCATCATGAATAGTAATACTGGAAGTAAAAGAGAATAAACAAATATTTTAAGAAAACAACTAAATTTGAATGACTGAAACCTGTGCCTGTTGAAAACTGTTCAACATTCTTATCCAATTCTAGATATGTCAAAAATTCCAATGTGTTTTAAAAATATGTTTCTATTGTCCTGTAGAAGTTTTTTTAAAATTTTAAAGGAGGAAAAAGAAGCAAGGACCATAGGGTTAGGCACCCGTTTTTTCTTTATGATTCTTTATGATAATATGACAAGCTAATAAAAAAAATGGTTCATGACCAATAATTAATGTATTTAAAAATCAGAACAAAATATATAAACACAGTAGATTGATTGATTTCTCGATATATGGCGTTTCGAGCGTGCCAGTTGAGCACAAAAACACACAGTATAATAAAACAAAACACAGTATAATAAAATTTACCTAAGAAAGTTGAAGTAAAGGCAAAGAAGGGATGATTCCATAGTGATTGTGTTAAAGATACTACTGGTGTAAGTGGATCAGTAAGCCAATGCCACGCCGCCATTGCAGTGCACACAGATACAACTGCTAGCAGAACTGTAATAGTAAACAATATAAATATTGTATAGGTTATAATACCTGCAAATACTAATAAATTTTATTATAAAAACTATTACACTTTAGAGTATTCAAAATAACAAGTTTAAATTTCTCCACTAAAAATGTTTATATTCAATTAATTGTATTCTTGTATTGGAATGAAATGAATAGACAAAGTGTCTCATTGGGTTCAAACACAAAACAGGTTAACAAAAGTAGTGAATAGTGTATTAAAAGTAGACTTTTTATTTTCTTTACAAAGAAAAAAGAAAATGCCAACAAACATAGATAAGATACAAGATAAGTTTTGGCAGTTTAAATAGTTTGTTGTTCACTAACCAAAACCTAAAGTATTTTATGTTGCTATTTAAAAAGCTAAAAGTTCAACCAGTTCATTTTATATAAATACTAATAAAAGACTCTTTTCAGTGTGGTTATGTTTAAAAATAACTTACTTCTCCATCTCATAGTAGCTGGTTGAAGACATGCTATAACTTCTGTCAAACGCCTTTCAAAAGCTTTCAAGTCTGTAAGAACCGCTTGTAACATTAGAAATTAGATATTTTAGTATTTGTTAGAACTTCCATGGTAAAGATTAAAATAAGCTAATAATAAAAAAAATACAATTTTCCTTGCTTAATAAAAGGTAAAATGAAATGATCTGAATTGACTCTAATAGTCTCTAAATATAATGACTATAAACCTAGTACAATTTACTAAGGTTTTTAAGTTAAGTTAAACACAAAGTAAAAATTAATTAACAAAGATTCCTTAATCTTTAATACTATTTAGTCCACTGATGATTAGCATTTCTTAATCTCTGATTATAAATCCTTTGAATATTCGTTAGCAACAAATATTGATCATTTGCGACTTACCATCACAAGCGGTTTGTTCCAAAGACATTTTATTATTCAATAACACTACTTTACATTATTAATGGCACAGGTCGCAATATTTTATTTGTTATTTATAATAAATATATTAAAAATATCGTTCCAATAATTCTACCGTAAACTTGACATTCGTAATAGTAATGTCTGACGTTTGACATTTCATATTTTAATTTGTAAGTACTCTGTCCCAATTCTTTATTTTATGGGTTTTAGGCGTGCCAAAAGAGCACAATTTACTTCGTCAATGTCACGTAAAATGAAAATTAATTAGCCGTTAGAGAGTGGTCAGACGCTTCGTCTTCCTCTTTAGACGAATAACATGTAAGACCGGTTCTGTCTCTGTGCGCGCTGTCGTACTGATTACGGAAAGCAATCGAATTAATCGATTAATCGAAAAACAGGTGCTTCTTTATATTCTTCATTTTTTATTAGCGGCCCGCCTGCCGCTTTGCCCGCTTGAATTTCATAAATCAGCTTCACGCTGTATCCCGCACACAGTAGAGTAGATAGAGAGAACCTAGTGTTAAGACACTCCGTACCCCACTTTCTGCCGAATTGATGGATTGGCTCGTTGAGTGGTATAATTTAACGCCGCCCTTTGCCTCGACACCAGAGCGAAGAAATGAAATATAAAAGTTAATAAATATTTCACTTCCTCCAATGGGAATCGAACCCACAATCATCGCGTTCCAGTCACATCCTTGTGCCGCTGAGAGACAGACACATATGTAACTATAAAAACTTATACTTTGATTTTCGATCGCCTTGATCATGTAATTATACATTTTTTTAGCTTCAAGCATATTAGCATTAAGCAGGCTGCAGGGTAGTCAAAGAGAACTTAGAGTTAAGACACTCCGTTCCCCACTTTACCCCGAATTTTCGTGACATTGCGTTAAGTGGCAAGTTAACGATGCGCTTTGTCTTGTTAGAAGAGCGACTAAATGAAAATAATTCCTTACCCCGAGTAGGAATCGAACTCACATCCGTCGAACGCTATGCGGCTGCGCCACCACGACCTCACCGGCTAGTAATATAGTTATAAAAAAAGGGTATATAATTGTAAACTGTAAAGATCATCATTCTTGACAAAGTAGTCATTAACATAAATGAAACCTACGGCAATATTAAAATATTTTACAACTACCTTCCAATATTATCAATAAACATAAAATATTGCTTCATTTGTATATAATGGCTTTTTACATTGTCACATCAGTTAAATCGACCACAATATTAAAGCCATACCTGCCTTCGTTTTCTTTTGTATCAAGTAAGTACCTACTGAATATTTTTTTTGGTATTAACAAACAACAGTGTTACATCAACAGGCCTCGGGTGAGTTCGCTTATTTTGTATTTGTGGTATTATAATAGAATATAGTCGTAATGTTTAGCTTTAATGACGTTTTAATTTACGAGAAATCAATATAGGTAGTGATGTTATGCAGTGCTATTCTATAAAATGACAAAAATAATACTTTTTTAAAACTTATATGTATAATAAAAGTTAATAAGCTTAAAAAGATATGACTTTTAAATTAAATTATTGAGTAGGTAAGATTAATTTCAAGTAATAAAGTTTTATAATATGTTATGGTATTTTTTATGACTGTTAATATTTATTTTCAATACAGATTTCAGGCAACATGTTTTTACGAAAAATAATAAGCAACGCGAAACGATTATACTGTAGGACTATGTCTAGCAATCGTCCCTTGGTAGATTTAGCTGTTGGCAACGACGGGATAACTATTATGACGCTTCAAAGACCTCCTGTTAATAACATTAATCTCGATTTGCTTCAAGACATGAACGAGGCTCTCGATGAAATTGGAAAAACTAAAAGTAAAGGTCTAATAATAACTTCAGTAAGTTCTTATTTTACTTGTACTGTGTTTAATTACGTCTTGAATAGATCCAAGACAATATATTTAAATATTTTTAATTATAAAGAAAATAAAAGCTAATGCTAACTAATGCTAGCTTTCTGAGAAATTGAGAATGATATCACTCAGTTATGAAAAATGAGTGGGTTGAGAATTGTAAGAATGGTCCTGCTGGAATTAAAATGCCTGATAACAATAATATATATTTATTTATTTATTTTTATTTTCAGTCTTCGCCAACAGTATTTTCGAGTGGTTTAGATATTAGGGAAATATATAAACCTGACATGAAAAGAGCAGAGACGTTTTGGCGAAGATTACAAGAAGTGTATTTACGATTATTTACTTCTAATATTATTACTGCAACAGCTATTAACGTAAGTACCTACTAAGTATAGATTAGATTTAGATGTGTAATTAGTTGCTGTCTCACTTAGTAACATTCGGGAGTATGATTATACATATTCAAAGTGTTTTAAACTTAAACCACTCAATAAGCTATCCAGCGAAAAGCGGAGAACAGTGGGTCTCGATTCTAACTTTATGCAAAAAAACGGGATGTTGCCAAAAAAGAACTTAATGCCTGTATAATAAATTAAATAATATAGAAAATTATTACAATATAAATGCGCTTTCTTTAAATTAGGTAATTATTTCACTAGGGTCACGCGCCAGCCGGTGGTTGCCTCATTTCAATTTCAACAGAATACAGAGTGATGGTGAAAGGAGAGTCCAGAATTGGTTTTAATGAAACGGCATTGGGTATCATAGCACCACGTTGGTTCATAGATGCACTATGCCACACCATGCCAGTACGACAAGTAGAATTAGCTCTTACAACTGGAAGGCTTTTCAAACCTGAGGAAGCTTTAAAGGTAAAAGTATTAACTATTATGTTTTTGACTTTGAAAATGACAAAAAGAAGTTCAACATTTCCGGAATAAGGTGTGAATATACAAATACAAAGTCCAAAACATGAGACGATGACACTACTTCGGATTATTTTAAAAAATGACTCGTAAATGTAAATTCACATAGTAGATTCCTATAACAATAATCCTTTATAATAAATGACTCTTGGATATTACTTATATTTTTTACTCCCGCAATAACAATAAAAATAACTAATTATATATAATAACAAGGTACCTAATACTTTAGGTATTATGCTATAATTATACTTACTTACATTTGATTTTTACATTACCTTACGTATCGGTCACTTTTTTACACAACCTGAGGTTTTTTATGTATTTGTTGATTACAAATATCGTTATTCAGTGTCTATTTATATTTTACATTTATGCATACAGAAAACTCATTTTCGAATGTCTTCTTATCTTACCCTAACTATATAAGTACTAATAATTATTCCAACGTATAAACGAACCGATTCAAATGGTATCTAAACAAGAAACTATTGTATTTTTGAATTCAGATTTTAAACAGCCACATAACAAATTTGCCACGTTCAATCAAAAGGCTTTTTATTAATTTAGAAAACGTATAAAACTTTGAACGTAGTGGTATTTGAACCCGTGTCTCTTGGAAACCGTCCAAGCGCTCTGACAACTAAGCCATATGTTTTTTTTTTACTTTTGCATATAAGATTTTTTTTTTCATTTCATATACCATATTACAAAGCTCGGCGTTGACTTGCGTCACTCAATACGCATTACCTCCAGAATTCGGCGGAAAGTGAGGGCGGAGTGCCTTAACATTATGCTCCCTGCTATACAGGATACAGCATGAAGCTAAAAAATACATATAATATATCTTACGATGAGCTTTGTCTTACAGGGCCGGGGAATTTATATTCAATATTTTTAAGACAGGTCCTTAGTAAGTGCACTACGAATGACAATAACCATTCTAACAATCGTTTTGTAATATAAAAGGTCAATCACAATCAATACCAATTAATTTACAGGTGGGTCTTATAGACGAACTTGCCATTGACAAAGATGACGCCATCGCTAAATGTAAAAGCTTCATACAAAAATTCGATGATATATCACCGTTTTGTCGAACACTTAGTAAAGAGAGAATAAGAGAAGGAGTCGTAAAGAGTTTTCAAGAGAGACGAGAATTAGATGTAGAAGAATTCTTGGCATTTGTCAGAAACCCTGATTTACAGAAAAATCTAGAAAAATACATTGAAATATTAAAAAAGAAAAATATTATTAAGAACTGAATATTTTGCAAGCATACAAACAGGTAAGTTGATTTTATGTCGGATGTTTGAATGTTTTAAATTATATTACAATACTTAACCATTAAATTAACCAGTATTGTATCCACCTAAGTCCTAAATCTTTTTAAATATTAACAACTAACTTTAATAACCTCGTTTATATTCTTCTAGTAGGTAAAAATATATAAGTCCAAATTGGGCTTATATATTTTGGGCTGCTCAATATTGCTAGTCTTAAAAATATAAAGAAACTACTTTTACTCAAAATTAAAAAAATAAAGTAGCTAAAACACGTAATCATATTTTTTTTATGGAAAAGACAAGATAAACGAGAAAGAGAAAAAGAGAACAAGAAAAAAGAGATTACGGGTCACTTGACGCTAAGTGGCCACTGCCCACGGCTCCATATAACACTTCAGTAGCTGCGTGCGCGTACAGGTGCGTTTCTGGTCTTTAAAGTGGAGATACTCACGCTTTTTAAGGTACCTAAGACGTATCGACCTGAAAACACTGTCGCATTTAGGCCATTCCACAGTTGCGTGGCTCGTGGAAAAATATTCTAAGCCACACAGTAGTCGAGTGCCACGTATCCAGGTGTGTGGTGTAGATAGAATAAGAATAAGAATAATACAGAACTCACAGCGAGGATCAAGCGATGGAGTACACAGATCATTGGGTCTCCAATAATTTGGACGACTTACGTTGTATGCGATCAAATGAGCCAAGCTGATACTGGGATGAACCAACTCCGAGTTGAGAGCAGTACTCCACTTGAAACGGAGCCTCGACCCTATACAAGGCCAATCATAAACTGGTGCCTGGCGCTATCGATGATCCCCATTTGAGGCCAACTCGGCCTTGCTTTTCAGATGATCGCGATACTGGCAGTATCTCGAGACGCCAAGATTCAACGTGCTGATACTAAGCGCGGCTTTAAGAGGAGTGTTCTCAAAAAATCCTTATGGGACCTTTTGCTAGCTTCATATCCAGAACAGTAAGGGGTCGACGCCCGTCTGGTGTCTTCAGACCACTGCCTGTGTGCCAGACACTCGCAACACGTAGCATCAGCAAAGCAGCAGAGCAAATTGATATATCTTGATATTACCAAAACTCCACGTTAATCGTTTTAGGGGTTTCCGTGGAGCGTACGTCTCGTTTACCTTGTCCATAGCAGGGTGCTGTTACTTCTCCAGAATTCGAGTGGCGGTCTGATCTTATAGACTGAGTAATATCTATCTAGTACTGCTGTCATATTCTAGGGAGGGATGGGGGTTGGGCACCTTAACCCGCCATTACCAAAAGTGAAACTCAGTGGCACAAAGCCAACTACTAAACCTCGGCTTAACCGAGAGTGGTAATAATCCAGTCGAGTCTGCCCATGCGTGTTGCCAAAGCTAGCGACGTAATTCTTAAACACGTACTTTAGTCTCCTCTTACGGCACAATCATTATTAGGGTAATCCATTTAAAAGCAGGGAGCACAAGGAAAAAAATAATTTGTACCGCTATTCAACATATAATTTGGCTTAAATAATATTTATTAATTTTTATTATCTTATTCCTTCTAACAACAAAACCGGAGACTTAGTTATTTTATTATTTTACAGATTACAGCCACCTCACGGATTATTTATGACTTTAAACTGCAGGTTTTTATGACTGTTTAGTAGTAGGTATAGTTAATTTTTATAAAATGACGGAGCTGAATTAGTAGATGAAAATTCCATGACCAACACATTAATTTTTATATCATTTTAAGTCAAGCGTGAGACATCTTCTGTTTAAACGAGAAGAACGCATCGTCTATTGTTAATCTATTCTTATTTTTATTACCATAATAATGATGTACCCTCCGTTACTCCGTTAGATGAAGATGTTCCAATGTTTTAATTTTCTTTTTGATATGATTTATAAACAATTTTATTAAAATTACATTTATCAATTAAGTTCACTTAAGCTTTCTTTCTAATAGATAATAATACAATGTAAGCTTTTATGTCAAAAAAAAGTTTAATTTACTAATAAAGTTTATACACCACACTCAATTGTTATTAATGATTAAGTAAGGCTTAGAGCTTAAATTATATAAATGAAACTGTAAAATCTAATTTGGACACGTACATATATCATATACTTACTGCGAGTATAATGTCTTTATTATATATTTAACTTTTAACCCAACGAATAAGACTCAGTTAAGGCGACGTGCTGCAACGCACATATCCTTATAAGTAATAATTAAAATTTATTGTATATTTTATCTTGAGTATCGTATATGCTATATATGCTTTAAAATATAGTAATCATTGTTGTTAAAGTAAAGGTAAATTATAATAATATTCATTTTACATTTTTGTGTATTTAATATTAATATCTTTTGTGTCATATCTTCTTATTATCTTATAATATACTTTAAAAGATAACAACATAGAGCGAATTTACATTACATTAATTATTTTTTAACAAAGCCATATATTACGGTATGATATGTATACTCTACTTTTATTTTTGACAACTGACATTTAAGTGGTAATGAACTCATGTAGCTAAATTAAAAAGTTGTTATACCAACTTTAAGAAGTTTTAGTGTCAAAATACAAAGTCCAAGAGCTATTTCCACGGTCGGATCGGCAACAGGTATTACAGTGTTTTTATTATTAATATTAATAAAATAAATTAGAAGTTTTCTTATAATAATTATATATTATTACAATACGTTATAAAACATTAAATTTAGAACAATAATTGTTAATAGGTTCGCTATATGCTTATAGATAAATATTAATTAGGCTTTAATTTACTTAAAAACAAGCGAAGCATACACTATGATATTGAAGTCGTCGTGGCGCAGGGGCACAAGCCTGTGACTGTAACGCGACGTTTGTGGGTTCGATGCCCACTCGGGGGGATGAAGCATTATTTATTAATATTTTCATTTCGTTGCTCTGGCCCCAAGAGCGCGGCGCAGCATTGAGTTGCGATGCCACTCAATACACAATGCCTCAAAAATTCGGCGGAAGGTGGGGAAAGGAGTGTTTTAACACTAAGTTCCCTTTAAGCTGAAAAAAAAACAAATAATATACTAACTGGATATTATTTGTACTGTACTTAATATTGAAAGAAGATATTTTATATCTATTTATATTTTTACTTTGCTTATCATTAAGAGGATTTATATTTATACAGGCATTTTAAATCATTGAGTTTTTCTGTGTAAAATATCTTACAATGTTAATCTATTGTAATACAATATTTCAGAAATATCTATCAAGATGCTTTTACGTCAATTGATACATAAAACTAAAAATCTGGCTCCAAACTTGAGAGCCATGTCTAGTCAAGGCCCCTTGGTTGACTTGTCAGTTGATAATGATGGAGTATCTATAATGACATTGCAAAGACCACCAGTAAATAGCTTAAATCTTGAAGTATTAAGGGAAATGAGTGTAAAATTGGATGAAGTTGCAAAAAACAAGAGTAAAGGATTAGTGATTACTTCGGTATGTATAAAAATTTTGTTGTAATTTTAGCTCCATTCATAAATCAGAATACACCAAAAGAACCTAGTATAAGGACACTCTGTTTCCCACCTACTGAGACATAATGTGTTAAATTGCACAAATCAACACAGCACTGTATTAAATTAATGTGTTTAAAATACTTTTTAAGTGTTCATTATATAATTTAATCTTTCTGTTTTTTCAATTTACTACTATTATTATTTTTATAATTTCAGTCGTCCCCTACAGTATTTTCAGCAGGTCTTGATATTATGGAAATGTATAAGCCTGACTTCAAAAGAGCTGAAGAATTTTGGAAANGGACACTCTGTTTCCCACCTACTGAGACATAATGTGTTAAATTGCACGAATCAACACAGCACTGTATTAAGTTAATGTGTTTAAAACACTTTTTAAGTGTTCATTATATAATTTAATCTTTCTGTTTTTTCAATTTACTACTATTATTATTTTTATAATTTCAGTCGTCCCCTACAGTATTTTCAGCAGGTCTTGATATTATGGAAATGTATAAGCCTGACTTCAAAAGAGCTGAAGAATTTTGGAAAACCCTTCAAGACATGTATCTTAAATTATTTGGATCGAGTTTTATTACTGCAGCAGCTATAAATGTAAGATTAAAATGTTTATTTAAAAAACAGCTTCATGCTGAATCTCTCACATATCAATGTTGTAACACTAAATCTATACCATGAGACAGAAGGGACCTAGTGTTCACACTTCTTTCTCCAAATTTTCCATCCAAATTTGAGTTGTAGTATGCATTATCTACCAGATTGCATTTTTTGTTTCTTTTACTGCACCTCTGCAGTATCTTTAGATGACAGTCATGACAAGTCATTATTTACTTAATTTTACAATTAAATTAATTTATTTAATAATCTTTTTTTTAAACTTAATATTAAATTTACATCTATGTTAATACTACAGACAATATTTTAATTTAAAATATATTTTATTCCTTATATTTTATATAGTTTTTGCTATCTCATATATTCTATTATTTAAGTTGATAAGAGGTCATTGTCGCACAATGGGCAGACTGTAAATGCAAAAGTTGTGGGTTCAATTCTTACTTGAAGTAAATTCTTCTTCACCCTGGAATAAATACAAAGCAAGCAGGTTGGGTACCGTCACTAAACATGCAATGTTTTAACACTAGGTTTCCTTTGTCTACAATGCTTTATGGCTTAGTGATGTTACATTCCCAATTTTCGTTCATTTCCTTTTTTTATTGTCTCCTCATAAATTTAAACTTTTAACAAAATTTCGAAATACTTAAGGAAAATAACATTATTACAATAACAATTAATTATGAACAAAAACATTACATAAAATTTACTTACAACTGCTAGGTAATCATTAGTTGGAATTAATGGCTGAAACACTACAGTTTGAAACTTGGAGAAAATGTTGAAATTAGTGGAATGACTTTCTTGACACGAGCAGTGAATTATATGACCAGTTGGAACAGAGTTGTTATAAACTGGAATAACTAATGTTGACCAAAGAGTTACTGTTATATGATTAAATAACATTATTTATTTCAGGGCCATGCTCCTGCTGGAGGTTGTCTAATAAGCATATCAACAGAGTACAGAGTTATGGTTGGTGGTAAATTTTCAATTGGTCTCAATGAAACTGCTTTAGGTATTGTAGCACCTAATTGGTTTATGGACACTTATAGCCATACAATACCTGTAAGACAAGCGGAACTTGCCCTTACTTCAGCTAGAATGTTCTCGGTAGATGAAGCATTAAAGGTAAAGTTAATTCTATATTTTATATACATTTTTTTAAGCCACATCTTACTACTTTACTGCTATACGCTCTCTGGAACTACTTCCTAAATTGCATACAAACATACAGAAACAAAAAATAATTCACAAAAAACAAACTCTGAAAAATATACAATTTTTAACAACAGTAAAATATTTTAATATTAATTTCCTTAATTTATATTTTTATTTATATTTTAATTTAATTATCACATTTGAATAAAATTTGCATATCCAATGTTAAATGGAAAATGTTATTTTTTGTCATATCTTTTTAATTATTTATCATTTATTTTTGTATAGATACTAAATAGCGAATTTTGTTTCTGATAATGTAATAATCGGGAACTACTTTATTTACATTTTAAGTAGAAATGTTTGCATTTTGGATTTCTGAAAAAATAACTCTTCTTATATTTTTACTTTTTCTTGGCTTCACATTGTGTTCTCTCTCAATCATTGTGTTCTCGTTCAAAAGTGTCACTTTTCACTCCATTCTATTTGCCTATATGCAGTACGTAAAGTAAAAAAAAACAATACAAATGTAAGTTTTAAGCATTATGGCACGACTAAGCTTGTTTCGTTATTTTACCTTTAGCTAAAGAAAATATGAATCTATAATTATTTTTATATTTTTGCAATCATTCAGATTTGCTAGAGCAAGGCAAGGATAAATAAGTATAAAAACTTTTTGTTTAAGGTGGGTCTTATTGACGAAGTAGCATCTGACAAAGCTGATGCCATTGCCAAATGCAAAGCTTTTATAGGAAAATTCAACAAAATATCTCCAGTAGCCCGTGCGATTACAAAACAGAAAATGCGAGAAACTGTTTTGAAAAATTTTAATGACAGAAGAGAAAAGGACTTACAAGAGTTTTTGGGTTTCATCAAAAACCCTCAAGTACAGCAAAGTCTTGAAATATACATTCAATCGTTGAAAAAGAAAGCAGCAAATTAGAATGGATTTGACTTTGTATTCCTTTTGCAAGTGTTCATATTTTAGTGATGTTTGTCCTTTTTAATAACATTTTTAGGAATAAGTATAATGCTATGAGTCAAGATATTTTTGACATAAGAACAGATATTTTTGAAATGATATTATATTAAACAGTGATTATTACCAAATATATATAAACTATAGACCTTAATGTTAAAGTGTGAGATGACATTTTAATATTTTATAAATAGTATTTTAACCTCATATTTACAAAAAATATACACTGTATACGATTTTATATTCTTATACAATTTAAATGAAATAATTATAATCAAGAATTTGTTTTTTTTTATATTAAACCCTGGAAACTATCCTACGACTATCTCAGCTATCCTATCAATATCTGTCTCTCACACACCTCGAGCCACTACTGTTATATCTCCATCCAGTCTGTGAAGTGGTTTCGTAAAAGTGGGGTCTACCACTTTTTTCTTAGCTACCTCTTCTACCTACACTACTCCCTCATGCTATTCCTCTCCCCTTGGTATTTCTCATAATAAGGATTTTGTATATGTTTTGTGTATTTGTCAAATATATGGTAGTATGTGTAAAGTATTACACAGCTCTCAGTTTTCCACTTTCCGCCGAATTGAGGCATTGCGTGTTGAATGGCTGAATTTAACGCCGTACTTTGTTGGTTCCTTCGTTGGTCAGATGATGTGCGTGTAGACTGTAGACACATACAAACAGACAGAAAATTGAAACAAAATATTCATGTTCTATTAGTTGTCTTAAACCATTGTATATTCGAAAATATATGTTTAATCTTCAGACACAACTTTTTAGTGCTTTATTATACTTAGTATAGATTGTATAAGTATTTTATAAAAGACCAGTATAAAATTGTCCAAAGACGGACATTGAAAGTCGTATTCGCAATTGGCAAGTTATAAAAACCACCTGTTTTTATAAATATTTGATTATGATGATAATCTGTACTTGAAACTTGAATAAAAATAATCAAATTTGCGATTAAAAAGTACAGACGATTTCAATCCTTATTCATTAATAGGCAATATGAGATAGGGATCAATTTTCTATGTATTTTTTACTGTAGTCGGATTCGCTAGGATTGGACTGATATGACGTCCGCTATTATTGCTGCTTTGATTTTCGCATTGAATCAATAAATACTAAAGAATACTGGTTTTGGACCCTGGTATTTTTATAAGCGTATTATTAGGAAGCTGTGGTATTGAAATTTGCAAGTATATTTCATCAAGTTTTAGAAAATAATGTGAGTATTTATGATTATAACATGTTATTACAATAATTTGCAGAAAAAAATCATGTAAGTACGATAATTATTATTTATAAAATTCGATACATAGGTAAATACTTATCTCTTAGATGAAAATATTATTATTTAGCCATAAATTCCATTAAAAACAAGTCTTAAATTATATTTATAATAATTGTTCTGTAGGTAAGTACTTGTTTAATTTTGTTCAGGTGTATTATTACTTATAAAGCCAGTTTAAATTAATACATGTTGAATAATACGAGTACTTTCTGTGTAAAATGTCTTGAGAAATACTTAAGTAAACATTTTGTTTTCCAATATTTCAGAAACATCAATCAAGATGATTTTATGTCAATTGATGCAGAAAACTAGACGTCTGGTTCCAATCTTGAGAGCCATGTCTAGTCAAAGCCCCTTGGTTGACTTATCAATCGATGATGATGATGATGGAATATCTATAATGACATTACAAAGACCACCAGTAAATAACTTAAATCTTGAATTACTAAGAGAAATCAGAGTAAAATTGGATGAAGTTGCCAAAAATAAGAGTAAAGGTTTAGTGGTTACATCAGTATGTATTTCAATTTAATTCTTTTTTTTTTTACTCCTGCTCTTCGCGTATATTAAGATGGGGTGAAAGAAACACTTTTTGGTCGATTTCTCTTGTACTCGTTAGATAAATAGTACAAATTAATACAATGCTATGTTTACCAGAGCAGGAAAATAAATGGGACTGAACCCACAACCATATCACTTACAGTCAGACAATACGGCACAATTTTAGTGTCTATTTTGATTTTAAATAAGTTTATTTTTGTATTAATGATATAAATTTCTCATTCTGTATTACATATATAGTAGTTCTTTATTTCAGTCATCTCCTAGAGTATTTTCAGCAGGTGGTGATATTATGGAAATGTACAAGCCCGACTTCAAAAGAGCTGAAGATTTTTTTAGAACTCTTGACGACGTGTACCTTAAATTGTTTGGATCGAGTTTTATTACTGCAGCTGCTATAAATGTAAGATCTGACAAAAAAAGCAGACTATATCCACATATAGGCAGATGGAACCTAGCGTTAGTCCTAAAAAACCCTGCTTCCCACTTATGCCCTTTTAATTTTCGAGACCTTGAGCGTTTAGCCAAGCCAATAAACTTACTTACCTACCAGGCAGGGGGAATAAAAATATTTTTTATTCCCCTGTCTAGGAGAGAACTGTTATAGGTAACTATTTATACGTGTGAGTACATTTGTATTGAATTTAAAATGCGCAATCACAACTCACATACTAGTTTCTTCAAAAATATGCGGAGCAGATGAAACAGACTTACAGTAGTGTGTTTTGGACAGATAGATACACACGATAATGTTTATAGTGGACACTTTCACCATATTCTTTTCTTTAGGTATTAGGTACTTATGCCTTCTTTTAAAAAAAATTGAGAACTTATTGTTAAATTGCAACGTGCAATGTCTCGAAAATTTTGCAGAAATTGGGAAACAGAGGTTCCTTCTGCCTGCTATACAGCTTGAGGTAAAAAATATTTTAAATTTTAGGGCCATGCTCTCGGTGCAGGTTGTCTAATAAGTTTATCAACAGAGTACAGAGTTATGGTGCGAGGCAAATTTTCAATTGGTCTCAATGAAACTGCTTTAGGTGTTGTAGCGCCTAGTTGGATTATGAACACTTATAAGCATACTATATCTGTAAGACAAACTGAACTTGCTCTGACTTCAGCCAGAATGTTCTCAGTAGATGAAGCATTAAGGGTAAGTTATTTGTTCTTCACAGCTGAGCTTCACAGAGATGACCGACTTTGCACCCAAATTGCAGGTTGACTGATTCTGGAAAAAGAAAATAATTTGTTCCTAAGAGAAGATTGAATTCACAACCATCACTTTCTTAAGTTAAGTGTTTGAAGTTAAATTAATAATCACATTCGAATAAAAAGTCTAATTTACAAATCCAGTGATATAGAAATTAGTATTTTATTTATTTTATAACTGATGATATTATGATCCCGAAAATGTATTTACAATTTTATAAGAAATGTTTGTAATTTGGATATCCGGAAACAAAGCTTGTCATATCATAAATATACTTATTTTTATTTTTGCCGTTTCGCGTTGTATCTCGTTATAGCAAGCAAAAGAAACCTAATGTTAAGACGCCCGTTAATGCGCACCGCGCTCCCAATTTTCAAGGATGAGTGGCACAGCATCGGACTGTTGACGCGACGATTGTGGATTCAATTCCAACTCAGTGAATAAATTATTTGCATTTCCTCGCCCTGGTAACAAGACCAGCCAGCCATTCAAGAAAATTCCATTCCTTGTGACTACTATATGCAGATGTGAAGATATTGCATATAGTTAAAAAAATATTAACTATATGCACATTAAGATTTTAAGGATTTGTAAATATTTAGCTAGAGCAAGACAAGATAAATATCTAGAACCATTTTTTTATAGGTGGGTCTTATTGACGAAGTAGCATCTGACAAAGCTGATGCCATTGCCAAATGCAAAGCTTTTATACAAAAATTCGACAAAATATCTCCAGTAGCCCGCGCGATTACAAAAAAGAAAATTCGAGGAGTTGTTTTGAAAAATTTTCATGACAGAAGAGAAGAAGATTTACAAGAGTTTTTAGGTTTCCTTAAAAACCCTCAAGTACAGCAAAAGCTTGAAATGTATATTCAATCATTGAAAAAGAAAGCTGCAAATTAGAATAGATTTTTTGTATTTCTTATCAGTGGCGTAGCTAGGGGGGTGCGAGCGGTGCGGTCGCACTGGGCATCAAAAGGAAAAGGGGCATCAAAGTCGACGATCACTTTGTTTTTTCTTTGTTTTTACACCTTAGACCATTTTAAAGGGCATCAAGTCCCCTAAACCGCACCGGGCATCATAAGGAAAGGGGCATCAAAGTCGACGATCATTTTGTTTTTTTTTTTAGAACTCATCCAAAGGAAAGGGGCATCAAGTCCCTAAGCCGCACCGGGCAGCAAATACCCTAGCTACGCCACTGTTTCTTATACAAGTGTTCATGTAATAATAATTATAAGGAGAATATCAATAATCAATATAAGAATCAAGATAGCTATTTTCAACATAATATTAATAAATATAAATAATAAATTAATACCTACTAATTATTACAAAATATAAAATATACTTACTTAGACATTAATATAAAAAATATTGATGCTATTTTATAAAGTGACTTTAAATCTCATATATAATTTTCAAAAAATGATATGATGTTATATGAAAAAAAATGTAAGATGTTATTATCTACTACAATAAAATTAAAAATATAATAATCAAGCATTGTTTTGTTTTTATATTACTAACCGACTTCTATAAAAGGAGGAGGTTATCATGACTGTATTTTTTTTATATTCCTTACATTAGAACTATTTACTGGGTGAAAATAGAAAATAGAAATCAGAATCGGTTCATCGTTTTCATTCATCATTTTGATTCAACTTTGCATGAGACCACCTCGATGTCTGAAGTGTGCAGAATCTCACATTACCAAACACTGCTCTAAAGTTGATCGCTCCACTTCAGCAACATGCGCTCTATGTCTTGGTCCACATCCCTCAAATTATAAAGGTTGTGAGGTCTATAAGGAAATCCTTACAAGAAAAACATCAAAGAGAACAGTATCACGGAGAAGCGAACCCCAATCACAGCCTCTTAAAAACCGCAACGATAGAGAGAAGGATGGAAATGGTGTAATAATCAACGACATTAATGTAACAAAAAGATACAGTGAAGCCTTAAAAGACCCCATAAAAACTTATAACATACGACCGAACCAAGAAACTGACCAACATACAACATATGAGCGAATAGAGCAAATATTCATAAAACAGTCTGAAAAAATTGACATTATATTACAACAGATGAGCACCATGTTGGGGCTCTTGACAACACTTGTTAACAAACTGTCCTCAAAATAAATAAAATTAAAATAGCAACCTGGAACGCAAATGGTCTTTCGCCCAACAAACATGAAGTTGAAATTTTATTAAAAACACACCAACTTGACATACTCCTTATTTCTGAAACTCATTTTACTAACAGTAGCCAAGTAAACATGAAGGGTTATAACATATACATGACAAACCACCCTGATGGTACGGCACATGGGGGCACCCCTGTAATAATTAGATCCTCGATCGAACACCATGAGCTGCCACAGTATAATAGAGAGTTTATTCAGGCTACTTCAGTAAATATAAAAGATAAGAACGGTCATTTCAATGTGTCATCAGTCTACTGTCCACCAAAACATAAGATAAAAGAAGAGCAGTTTACAGCATACATCAAAAGTCATGGACCTCGATTCATAGCTGGAGGAGACTGGAACTCTAAGCATGTACATTGGGGAACAAGACTGATTACTACTAGAGGCAGAGAACTCAAAAAATGTGTTGACAAGAACAATCTAACGACAATTGCCACGCCAGAACCTACCCACTGGCCTACCGACACAAGCAAGTTGCCCGATGTCTTGGACTTTTTCATAATGAAAGGACTTTCTCGATACTTCTACCACATTGAATCCTGCTTAGACGGATCTTCCAACCACATTCCTGTGATACTAACAATCAGTGTTAATGTGCTAGAGAAGCAAAGAAAATTGAGGTTGTACAGTAATAAAACCAACTGGGAATTATTTCGAGCCCTTGTTGATGATTCCTTACAACTACAAATATCTCTCAAGAATGAAGATGAAATTGATGACGCAGTTATGGCCTTTACAACCTCAATCCAAATGGCTTGCTGGAAAAGTACAGAATCTATAGTTGCTAGAAATATGAGACAAAATCCTGTTCCGCTTGAGATTAGAGATATGATTCTGGAAAAAAGAAGACTACGCAGAGTATGGCACAATAGCCGGCACCAAGATGATAAAAGAGAGTTTAATAATTACAGTAAAACCCTTAAATGGACTATAAAAGAAACGGAAAATACATCAGTTGAGGCATTATTATCATCTCTAACCGCCACTAGTAGCACTGATTACTCAGTGTGGAAGGCGTGCAAGCATAAAAATCATCCACTAAACCCTAAGCCCCCACTCCGTTTGGAAAGAAACAAATGGGCTAGAACTAAGCAGGAAAAAGCTAAAGCCTTCGCATTGCACCTCGCTAAAGTGTTTGTTCCTAACGAAGCTGCTCCAGGTTCAAATGAAGCCGATATAGATGATGTCCTACAACAACCCTTTCAACTAGACATTCCTCTAAACGCTACGACACCAGCCGAAGTAATAAGAACCATCAGACAACTAGAAAGCAAGAAAGCTCCAGGGTTTGATCTTATCGATAAGAGAGTCCTGTCAGAACTGCCGCGCAAAGCAATAGTATATCTGACTGCATTGTTCAATTGTATCATTAGAGTCGCCTACTATCCTGCCCTGTGGAAGGTCTCCCAAATAACCATGATCCACAAGTCTGGTAAACCACCACATCAAGTTGCATCCTACAGACCAATCAGCCTATTACCCATCGTATCTATTAAGTATATGAGTGAGTATATAAGTGTTTGAGAAGATACTGCTGAGAAGGCTTATATGCGCTATGATCGAAAACAGTGTAATCCCAGACCACCAATTTGGGTTCAGAGCTGGACATGGTACAATTGAACAAATACACAGAGTGTGCAGACATATCAGTGATAGTCTTGAGCGAAAGGAATACTGCTCGTCAGCATTCCTCGACGTCCAACAAGCCTTTGACCGCGTGTGGCACAAGGGCTTGCTTTATAAGATCAAGTCACTCTTACCCCATAGCTCCTATAGTATACTGAAATCTTACCTCACAGATAGGATATTTCAAGTAAAAGAGGATGACTGCACATCAAGCTTCCATGAGATAAAAGCTGGAGTGCCGCAAGGATCTGTACTTGGGCCAGTGCTATACTCAATATTCACATCAGATCTGCCGCAGATACACGGAGTCACGTATGCAACTTATGCAGACGACACTGCCATACTAGCCTCTAGTAAAGATTTTACAGATGCTACTGTGAAACTTCAAGAAAGTATCTCCAAAATAAATGACTGGTTTAACAAATGGAGAATCAAAGTGAGTGCTAACAAATCGGTGCAGGTTACGTTTACACTGCGAAGGGAAACTTGTCCTCCAGTAAACCTGGGTGGTATGGAACTGCCTCAAAGAGATACAGTGAAATACCTTGGATTACACTTGGACCGCAGATTAACATGGCGAAAACACATTGAAACGAAACGCAAAGAAATTAACCTAAAGTACAAAGGTTTATACTGACTACTTGGCAGAAACGCGAAACTAAGGTTGGATATGTCGGCTGGTGTTAATTTATTTCAATATTGAGAATAAATTCATAATTAGTTAATTAATTACAAAAGATGTTTTAAGGAGTAAAATTAGAAATAACATTTAAGAGTTAATAAAATGCTGTAATTATTGAATTGATGGTTCTGTATTTGTCAGCTTCCGGTGGCGCCACTTTGGGCGCGTCACCGTTGTCAATGTCATTGTTAATTTATAAAAGGCCGTGCGGGTGTTGTACGCTCAGTCGAGGCTCTGCCACGGCTCGGAGCACTACTCGTGCTCCACCGCTGGTTAACCTCGACTATTTTAATTATGAATGTTGTTAAGACCTATTT
>JAKRZM010000085.1:159984-336725 GCA_036379175.1 Heliconius cydno galanthus
CCTAAAAAAAATAATCAAGATTCGTCAACAGCTTAGACGTAGAACTTTTGTCATTTCTGATTTTTTATCCATACTGTATTACGTGTGACGCAGTTACTAAATAGATACCAATAACGTAAACACGTACTACTACAAAAATACTACCTACTAAGCGATGCCGATTTGTCACTTTCATTGTCAGCCTGATATGGATGTTCATCAACTGTTCCAGATCTTCAACTTTTATGTCAGTAGAAAATGACACGCAACAACTTTGAGCGCATTTAATTATTTCCTATAGCTTAACTGGACCAGGATCAGGAGGACCAGACGATTTTGCACGCTCCAGGTGGTCAGAAGATGTGCCTGTAGCAACTTACAAACAGACTGAAAAAAAATTAAAAGTAAAAGATTCATGTTCTATTAGTTATTTTAAGCAATTGTATACTCGAAAATATGTTCCATGTACAGACAACATTTTAGTGCTTTATTATACTTAGTATAGATTTGTATAAATTATAAAAGACCAGTATAAAATTGTCTAAAGATGAACACTAAAATTCTAATTCGCAATAGGCAAGTTATAAAAACCAAATGTTTTTATAAATATTTGAATATGATAATAATCTGTACTTGAAACTTGAATAAAAATAATCAAATTTGTATCTTTTACTGTAGTCGGAGCTAGGATTGGACTGATATGACGTCCGCTAATATTGTTGCTTTGACTTTCGCATAGAATCAAAAATATACTAAATAATACTGGTTTTGAACCCTGGTATTTTTATAAGAGTACTATTAGGAAGCTGTTGTATTAAAATTTGCAAGTAAGTATATTTCATCATGTTTCAGAAAATAATGTGAGTAAGTATTTATGATTATAACATGTTTTTACAAAAATTTGCAGAAAAAAAAAGATTATTTATTAAATTCGATAAATACTTAAGTATCTCTTAGATGACCATTAGATAAGTATCTCATATATAATTTTCAAAAAATATACTCTATATAAGATTTTATAATCTACTACAATATTAATTAAAAATATAATAATCAAGCATTGTTTTGTTTTTATATTATTAACCGACTTCTGTAAAAAGAGGAGCTTAGTCGATTTCGGATAACTTAAGTGTTTATGAAGAGAGTATAATGTTGCTAATTATATTATACTAGCGGCCCGGCCGCGGCTTCGCCTGCGTGAACTACGTTATTATTAATTTCTGTCCCCATGAGTACCTACGTCCTTCCATAAGTGCCGTCCATGTAAAATTTGAGACTCCTAGCATTTGTAGTAACGAAGTTTCAAACAAACTTTCAACCCCAAAAACAACCCCTTAGAAGTCGAATATTGCAAATTCCCGTCTTAGCGAGCACCTACGTTCTATAAGTAACTCCTATGCAAAATTTTAGATTCCTAGCACGTGTAGTTTCTGAGATTTCGTGATGAGTGAGTGACCTTTCGATTTTATATATATAGATTGTTAAAATTCGAAATCCATTATCAACTTCTACGTTCTGCAACAGAGATATTTTAGTGTTTTTAATGTTTTAAAAGTCGTGGCGCAGAGGCACAAAGTGTGCTGCAAAATCGATTGGTTGTGGATTCGACCCTAACTCGAGGAAAGAGGAAATATTTATTTAAATTTATAATTTCAATTCTTCGCTGTGGTGTCGAGGCAAAGCGCGTCGTTGAGTTCCGCCACTCACCACGCAATACCTACAGAATTCGGCGAAAAGTGGGGAACGGAGTGTCTGAACGCGAGGGGCATACAGCGTGAAGATGAAAAAAAAAAAACATAAATGTCACCAGCTTGTTTAATTATGTTTATATTATTATTTGAAACTTGAAATTCAAAAGAAATAATATTTTATTTATATTATTAAATATGTTTTTATGGTAACTATAATTTATAAAGCAATTATTAAAGAGTACGTTCTGTGTTAAATGTTTTAAGAAATTAATATATTGTTTTCCAAAATTTCAGAAAAATCTATCGAGATGCGTTTACGTCAATTGATACATAAGACTAGAAATCTGGCTCCAAACTTGAGAGCCATGTCCAGTCAAAGCCCCTTGGTTGACTTATCGATTGATAATGATGGAGTATCTATAATGACATTGCAAAGACCACCATTAAATAGCTTAAATCTTGAATTATTACGGGAAATGAGTGTAAAATTTGATGAAGTTGCAAAAAACAAAAGTAAAGGATTGGTGATTACTTCAGTATGTATTCCATTTTTTTTAACTTCATCCCTTTTTCCCGTCTGTTAGGATGAGCTGAAGTAACATATCTGGTGTATAAATATTCTGTTCCCCACATTCTGTTAAATTTTTCAGACATACTTAACATGTTAAGTTGCACAAATACTTAAATGTTAATCTTTGTCAATTGTCTACTACAACAAAAAAATGAAAATAATTTAAACATAATCATTCCACCGAGTGGAGACTGAATTAAAAAAATTAAAAAATGTATATTTCCTTAATATACCCACGCTGATATACGGCAGCGAAACGTGGGTATTAATGAAGAATAATTATAGAATGATTAATGCTATGGAGATGCAATCTCTACGTAAGATACGCGGCGTCAGTTTAGCTGACCGAATCCACAATGAAGAAATACATAGTTCAGCGTTTGGTGCTCCATTCTCTCTGGAAACCCCACCAGAGATAAAGCGTGAGACTAAAATAAAGAATATTTTGTATTATTAATTCAGTTACAACTATTATTACATCTAGTTTATTTGGCTTTATTTCAGTCATCCCCTACAGTATTTTCAGCAGGTCTTGATATAAGGAAATATACAAACCTGACCTCAAAAGAGCTGAAGAATTTTTTAAAACCTTTCAAGACATATATCATAAATTGTTTGGATCGACTTTTATTACGACAGTTGCTATAAATGTAAGATTAGATTGTTTTTTATTTTATATAAAAATAATAGCTTCAGGCTGTATCTTGCATATAGACAGAAGAAAGTGTTAAGAAAGTCTTTCTAGCCCAATTTTCTAGACTTTACTTGTTAGGTTACGACACTAAACTTAATATTTGAACCCTAAGTTTCCTCTGCCTCCCCTTTTTTAACATGCGGGATACAGCACGGGGCTAAAAGTTATTTACAATATTAAACATTTTAGGGCCATGCTCCCGCTGCAGGTTGTCTGTTAAGTATGGCAACAGAGTACAGAGTTATGGTGGAAGGTAAATTTTCAATTGGTCTCAATGAAACTGCTTTAGGTATCGTAGGTACTCATTGGTTTATGGACACATATATCCATACTATTTCTGCAAGACAAGCGGAACTTGCTTTGACTTCAGCCAGAATGTTCTCGGTAAATGAAGCATTAAAGGTAATTTTTTTACGTAAATGATGTAACATCTAAAATTAGTGTACCTAATTGTTCTTAATCAATTTTTATTTCGTAATATTCGTCGATTTTAATTAATTAATTAATTTATCACTTCGTAAATAAATTTCATAGAAAAATAAGGTTTTTATTTTATGAAATAAAATTTCAGAGACATCGCATAAATCATTCTTTTTTTTGTCTGAAAACAGCTCCCTTGCTTCATAATCATCTGAGTTCTTCAGATTTTCTTCTAACTTAATTTGTTTACGTTGCTTAAAGCAAATATAACACTTCATATTTTTGTATTTATAATTATTTAGTTGTGGCAAGGTAAATAAATATGTATTAAGACTTTTTGTTTTAGGTGGGTCTTGTTGATGATGTTGCATCTAACAAAGCTGATGCCATTGCCAAATGTAAAACTTTCATAGGAAAATTCAACAATATTTCTCCAGTAGCCCGGGCGCTTACTAAACAGAAAATGCGAGGAGATATATTAAAAAAATTTAATGATAGAAGGGAAAAGGACTTAAAAGAATTTTTAATTACCATCAAAAACCCTCAAGTACAACATAATCTAGAAATGTACATTCAATCAATGAAAAAGAAAGCTGCAAATTGATTATTATGTATTTTATATTTATACTATGTCAAATAAATGCGTAATAATCAAGAATTGTTTTTTGAAATACTAGACCTAAACTTTTTACAGAAAAAAAAAACAAAATTGAAGATATCAACCAAACACTAGTTGAGTTTTATACCTCTTAAAATAAATAATTTATTACAAACAGCGTTTACACGTTGCACGTTATCACGCTAGTATTGAGACATAAGTAACGATGATAAGTACCTATATTTATTCTACATTAAATATTAATTAGGCCAGTCGTGACTCAGGGGCACAAAGTGTGACTGTAATCGCATACATTTATATTTAAAATATAATTTTAAATAAATTCCTTTTGGTGTTGTGTGTGTGTGTGTGTCTGTTGTGTGTGTCCAAGTTGGTGGATCTCTCTCGCACATAGTTTTTGAGTACCCGGTCTACTGTGGGCTTCGGTGGATAATATTGGCACGAGTAAACACAATTTGTGATATTACGAATTAATTACAACACCGTAATCAATTCACAAGAAAGCAGCTATCGCTATCCCAGTAGGTAGATACATAGAACAGAACGCGAAGAGTTTCAGACTTTCAGTTGTCTGCACCAGCCGACCGCCAAACACAAAGTCACAGAACACATTTACTCACAAAGTGAATCGATGTCCGTCGGCCACGACTCGACTCGCCCCTTCCATACCGGTGCAAAAAACTAACTCTGACAGCGCCAACAGATGGCGCTGGCGTTCCGGAACTACCTCAGTACTACTATTTCCCACAAATATAAATACCATCTTAAAAGGTACAGAACCCTAAACACGCAACACTACAAAGGGAATCAACATTAATAGGGTACTCGGTGAGCAAGCCTGACTCGCACTTGTCCGGTTTTTTGTTATATAAACGGCCATATCTTATGGTTTGAATTTCTGACAGATAGACAGACAGACGGACAACAATGTTATCTTATAATGGTTGTTTTTTTCCCTTATAAGGTACGGAACCCTAATATTGTTTATAAATAAAAACGATTTATTTCCCGTTGTTAATAAAACACATTTACAAATTTTAAAAGCATATTAAATAAACATTTGGTTTTATAATTAAAAGTCATCGCCTAAAAGCGCCGCGGTCTCCGGATCGACAGTCTCGGTCATACTCATCTGCATATCCGTCCATTCTTCCCGTTGATTGTCAATAAAGTAATATATCTCCAGAATTCTGTCTCTGTTCCTCTTTATTTCATTACTAAAAGGATATACATATATACATATGAATAAAATATTTCATGTATTTTGCACGTTTGCTTCACCATTGGGACGCTATTTGGGAAGCAACATGCAGTGGTTAAAAATTAATTCTTGCTTGGGATAGTAAAGTTATTAATATTTTTTAATGTTAGTCATTAAAGCTTCATTATCTGCAATTAACTGAATCAGACAATATATTTTTTTGTTATACTGTTCTAACACAGCAAAAATATGCTTGGTATTATCCCAACGTATGTTTTTCCAAATTGTTTAACAAATTGGATATACACTCACAGTAGAATCAACGAGTCGTGGTCAGTCAACTAGCTATAATTGCGTAGCATAGAATCGAACCCCAAATCAATTGAGGATTTTTAATTTTTAATTAGTTTCTTCCCGCAAAAAATTATAAAAACTTTACTAAATGGCTTCTTTGACTCGTAGACCGTGGTGTTCATTGATAAGTTGAAAGATAGATACAGACGAAACTATTAAAAGGTGGTAAAAAGTAATTAAATTGATCTCACTCGTTGGTTCCCTGTACAAGGTGATCGCGCCAATTATTGGCGCGCGTGGTCAGCAAGTCTTCGCGGGCGTCGATGAAACGCATGTGATTATCTGATGACTGCGCAACGAGATTCATCATTTGATCTCTGTCCATCATTGCCTAAATATTTTTAAAATATAATACAATTTTAATATGTACCATTTAGTTTTATATAAGTATGTACTTAGGAATAACGAATCACTACGATTATTGGGAAAGGCTTTTGTGACAAACCGTTGCCTTTTATAATCCGTTTCCGTATAAGTATTGTAATTATTACGAACCCAGACATTAAATATGTATATAGAAAGAACCTACTCTTATTTAGTACAGTAAAATGGTTTAAAAGTACCTAATTATCAAGAAACTAAAAGTAACCTGAAGAAAATATAAGTTAAAATTAGCGAGAATACTGCCTTTCATGTTTCGAATATTAGGTAAGTACACTTTTACATTTTTGTCTGTGTTTAAACTTATTGAAACATTTTGTGTTTTGTCGTGAACAATAAACTATAACTATAAATAGTAAATGGGCAAATAACCTAATCGGTGATCGCTTTATTTCACTAATTATTTACTTAAATAACGTAATTCTATTTAAACCTGTAAATATTTCTGAGACGATAATTAGCTGATACAAAAAGTATTTTTGACATAATTTATATACCTATCGATTTTTTACATAGTATAAATGTTTCAATCTATTAACTAAAAATTAAAAATGTAACTTAGAGGTTCTCTAAACTCTTTTACTTATATATAAGCTTAAACTCTTTTACTTATATATAAGCTTAAATATCATACCTCAAACAGTTCTTGTGGCACATCTCCCAACGCGACCTTATTACCGAGCATCGCGGAGAGTGCGTCGAACTGTCGCATCGACCACATGCCCTCGTGCTCGCGCCAAGCCCCAAATGCGTTGCGTGAAATTTCTAGCAACTTTGTTATCATTTCCATCATATTTACCGCAAATTGGACGCGTGATTCCTAATTTATAAAACAATTAATGCGAGAGAAATAAATACTAACTTATATATAGTACGAAGACAGAAAGAACATGGCAAGATTCCTAGGATTCCTCTGCCTATTGCCATGGCCAGGACCATGCCTAAAATCGAATTAATTATCTATTGCTCTTTTATTATTAATTATCTATATATACTTTCATGTGTTTTATGTATAAGTTAGTATTAATTTTCGGTTAACGACATCAGTGTTGTGTATATTTCCATTGTTCTCACCTCACATTGCTCATAAAGCTGCATTTCAATGGTCATCAGTTTCTTCCAAAGATCATAGATCAATTCGTTGAAGGCCTCCCCAGCGTCTATAATATTGGGTTCTAATTGTTCAATCGTCGCTTGTTTAGCCGTGTATCTACCTATAATTTGATTCATTTGATCAACTAGAGGTTTTTTCTTTTCTTCGAATTCTGCAACGACTCTGAAAATAGTAAAATATATTTTTGTAAATATAAGAAAACCAATCATTTAAGCAGTGAATTCTTGTGAATTGCCAATACTATTAAGATTAGTATAGATAGATAGGTAGGACTTAACAGAACTGAGTTGAAATTTATTTAAATGAAATCGGTGATTGCAAGTTCAAATTCAGGGGATATTTTAAGTGCTTATTAGGATACATAATCATTTTAGATCTATATAAATTTCCAGGTGTAAATAAATCTAAATCAATGCTATTTTATAAATATTTATTGCTTTTAATGCCTTCAGGCATTACGTGCAGTATGCGAAGCTAGCTTTACATAAATAAAATGCCAAAAAGCTGTATAAACCTGTTTAGACCTAGCAAGGGATGGGCCTTGCTTGACGGTCGACGTCATATCTATAGGTACTATATATGAACACGCACACAAATACAAAGCTCAGCTTAGACCTTGCGGACTCTGAACATTTCGGCACATATTTCCCAAGCTTAGGATAAAAAAGATACAATAAATATATACAATTTATAACCAACTCACGCCTTACTATTCACGACGCTATCTTCCAAGGCGTTATCTACTAAATCCTTAAATAATTTAATTTCGTGCTGCCTCGCGTTATACGCTTCTTGCGCGAAATCCACTAAGCCTGCCATTGTTTCTACGTACTGTTCTTTATATCTAAAAAAATATAAGAATACTTAATAAAACTCATAATAATAATAATATTTAATATTAAATAAAAATGAATATTTTTTATAGATTATCATAAATAATTTCCAATGTTTGGTCCACTCACTGTTCATAAAAATTAATAAGTTCGCCTCCAACTTTGAGCAATAAGGAGCCATCTGGGTCTTTATTAAACATAGTTTCTAATAGCTCAGGACCACTCAAGTATTCTACAAACGACAAAGCATAAAAGTTAACTTTTGCTTCGTAATCTTCTTTAGCAATTCGTGCTTTTTCAGCTTTATCATCATCTTCATCTAATTTACGAAGTAGACCTCTAAAACAATAAATAATTTATACTATTTTAGCGCTTATAAATACGTTCTAAAAAATTTAATACAATATTTATAAATTTATACTTTATTAAAAAATATATTTATTTATATTACATTAACCTATTTATAAAATTGAAAATACTTTGACCAGCTTACTTTTTTACGTTTTACTATTCTAAATAAGTTAAAGTGGAATAAAATTACGTGTTTTTTTTGTTTTGTTAGTATGTAAATAATATTATTTACCTAAAAATAGCTTTTCCATTTTCTCTTTCATCTTCATTTACCAGTTTATAATCTAAATATGTAACACGTGTAAGAGCAGACTTCAAGAACTGGTATGTCATAGGATCATCACAACAAGGGTTGCCTTTGAAACTTACTGAGCGCAACTTACGAAACCTCCTCATATAAGCCATCTTAAATTATGTAGAGAAAGAGATGTAATATTTTAATAACGCATTACGAAGTGAAAGTTAAGAATGAATTAAATTATTGCTTTTATAACTTTAACGACTGGGGCCAGCCGTGGCGCAAGGGTAAAATGAGTGACTGTAAACGCGACTGGTAGTGGGTTCGATCTACACTCGAGGAGATGAAATATTTATTTAAATTTATATTTCCATTTCTTCGCTCTGGTATCGAGTTGTTAAATTTTAAGAGTCAGGTTAAATTTTGAGCTTGAATTTTATCCCGAGTCTGTATCTGTGTTCAACAGAACTCGGAACCTCGAAAGAATTTCCATTCTTTTCTCGGTAAGTTAAGAACGACGCATTACTTAAAGTTTAACTTGGCTTTCATTTCACAATCATGTTTTTGAGAAGATTTTGTTAATATCATAATATATACTTATACATAATATTATTGTAAAAATACTACCTCTTTATAATCTTCAATTAAATTATCACCGATACTAAATACTAAAAGATTTTCTAGTGTTTCCATATTCTCAAGCTTCCTAATCTTATTATGGAATAGCGTTAGCACTTCAATGTTAACTAATTCGTCTAGATTTTCTATTTTCTCTATTTTATTGAACGATAAGTCCAATTCGTTGAGTCCTGTTAATTGATCTAAGTTTTCAATTTTTTCTATTAGGTTGTGTGCCAAGGTCAGTTTTGTTAATGACTTTAGCATCCAAAGGTGATCAATTCTTAAAATATTTTGGAATTCGAGTCGAACCACTAGTGCCTCCTCTAAATGAACCCCTTCTTCAGCAAATAGGCGTCCCGCTTCCTCTTTTGGTCCTGATTAGACATTAGTTGATAAGTAAAAAACATATTATGATTGATTAATATTAAAATCAATTTACTATGTAATAATAAAAAAAGTAAATAAAATGTAACGAGATTTTTGTAGGTTTTAAGGGAAAAAAATAAAAAGAATGTAGCTCTTACTTTATTAATAAATAAATGAAAATATATTTACCATACTCTAAGATACACCTGGTGAGCATAGCATTATCTATAACACCAGGTTCAATATCAGGGTGAATAATAAGGCTATTTAGTGATTTTTTTTCAGTCATTATTTAAAACTTAATATGTCAACGCAAAATACATAAATTTAATATAACTCTATCTGTCAGGAATATAATTCGTTATATTTGTTGCTAAGCGACGTTGCAAATATAGGAATAAATATTTGACCGTTTGTATAAATTTGTAAAATTTTAGGCTCATATTTCTAAAAATATGCATGAATCATTTTTAAACTGTAACATGGCCAATTAAAAAATTGTAAAGATATAAATATATGTATATGTAATTGTTTTGTCTTGACATTTGTGTTTTATTTTTCCTATATTTTTCTCGTCTGATACTATATCCATATTAGATTCTTTTAATCTTCAAAATCAATTATACATTAAATTATTTTTCCGAGGTTTTGAGCTTGTATAAAAGTATCATACCTGGTTGGATTACCAATTTACCAACCAGCGCATCCGTTAAATAAACAAGACACAATATAACAAGGATATAATATAACAAGGAGAAATCTTTTAAGAAATTAATAAAAGATATATAAAAAGTACTGTAGCTAAAAAAATAATTAGTATAGGTCAATGGGACGAATAGTCTTATATATATTTTTTTTTATAGGAAAAGACAAGGCAAACGAGCGTTCGGGTCACCTGAGTGATCACCGCCGTATTTTACAATAAGACTATAATATGCACAAAATGTAATCCTTTTTAACCCATATTTGCTGTCGAAACAGTAATAAAAATAAACCAATTTTTTATTCACTTCATATAGTGTATCTATTGACTCCATAAATTATAGGTCTAAATAGAAACGACTTACATATTTTTGTATTTTATGATTAGTAATTGTAAAATAAATTATAACTCGTATTCCAATATCAATTATTTTATTTCTAAAGACAATTTTAGGTAACATTGTAAAAATGTAACTTAAAGTCGATAATTGGTTCTACAGATCCCAATTTACGGTATGTGCATGTGTACATGATTGTGTACCTTGTATATTACATTTATAATTTTTTATGCTGCGTACAAAGAACTATATGTTTTGACTTGTGAATTTTGACAGCATATAATTTTCACAGACTATGTTATTCTACGTCTGTTGAGTGACAAGTGAAATCTGTAAAATTATTTATTTATAATAGGATTATTTTACAAAAATGTCGTTTTTTGGAGTAGGGAATCCTTTTGCTACGCCGGTTGGTCAAAAAATAGGTAAATTATGATCTCACACTCAATAAACGTTTCAATAAGTAATGTCGCAATATCGTAACTAAAATTTGCTTTCGTTTTGTTGCGCACTAAGAGTTAAAAATTTCTCTTTGTCATCGGGGAATTTACAATACAATAAATTTCATTGCTCGGTGTGATTAATTGTCTTTACAATAAACTGTGTTAGGCTGTTAATTAAATTGTTGATCTTGAATCATTTTATTCATGGTGTGAATAATATGCGGACAATGTTCCAGAACAAGCTACAGATGGTTCATTACCGTCAGAAAATTGGGGTCTTAACATGGAAATATGTGATATTATCAATAGTAGTACTGATGGACCTAAGGATGCCATAAAGGCCATAAGAAAAAGGCTGACTCAGAGTGCTGGAAAAAACTACACTGTAGTTATGTATACTCTAACTGTTCTCGAAACCTGTGTTAAAAATTGTGGAAAGAGCTTCCATGTATTAGTCTGCAACAAAGAGTTCATATCAGAACTGGTAAGGCACTTTATTCATTAAATTCTTCCTAATTTAATTACTTTCATAATTACATTACAATGCTTAAATATGTTGAAAATATACTAGAAACAAAAAAATATAACAAATTTTATATTGTAATAGTATAGATGTATCTTGATTGTTTATTATAAATAACATTTTTATTTTACTTGTTTGTTTATAAACAGGTTTGTAAATCCAGGTGAAATGCTTAAAGTTTTATGAAATACCTAAGTAAATGTTTAACATTTACTATTCTAAATATTAGCTTTTATATGTTTAGTCTATATATGTTATACATTTTTCTCATAGAAATTATCAGTTTCAAATGTCATTTTATCTGATAAAGGTTCATTTACACTAGATCAAAGTAGTACATTCACAGAGTTCGAGTATTCCTGAAATAAGGATTATAGGTTATTTTATTGTATATATACAGAACAAAAACTGTGTTGTGTCACAGTATCTGATTGTAAAGGTTGTAGTTTTGATTCCTGAAGTGGGGATGATTTATTTAAGAAAGTAGGGAGCAGTGTGTCTTAACTGTAGATGGCCTCTGCTCACTCGGCTATGTCATAATACAAGAGAGAAGGCAAAAAAACAAAAAAAGGATGGTGAAAATAAAAAAAATATTTCATATTATTCCTGACTGCTAATTTGTAGTAATTATTAAACAGATATTTTGTATTTGTAATGATGTCATGTTTTAAAATTAATCTGAATAACTTAGTATAATTACTGAAACAACTTTATTGCAAGATTTGCATATCAATATTAAATTTGTTTTACACATAAATTGTGCTTTTTAACTTGCAATAAAATTTGTATATTTGTAACTGTGTTACATATGTAAATTACTACTGGAGATACAAATACAATAAATATTATCTTATATTTAATTATACATAGTTAAATTAAAGTTAGTGTTGATAAAATATTATATTTCATAATATGTTATTGATTAAATTTAGTTTGGCCGTTGTAGTGCAGCAACATAGTGTCAAATTGTTAATGCAATAATTGTGGGTTTGATTCCCACTTAGATAATTCATTATTTTTTTCCTTGATCTGGTAAAAAAACAAAGTGGTGCATGGGGAATACAGTATCATAACACTAGGTTCCTTTTACCTAAGCTGCTCTATATATGAAGCTTAAATATACAAAGAATATTTTATTGGCATTTTTTTAGGTGAAACTTATTGGACCTAAAAATGATCCACCAACTGTGGTGCAGGAAAAGGTTCTTAGTCTCATTCAATGCTGGGCCGATGCTTTCCAAAACCAACCTGAACTACAAGTAAGTTTTTTTTTTAATAATAAGTTCCTTAATTGTAAGTACCTTAGAAAAAAAATACAATCCTATCCTTAAGACGGACTAACTATACTTATAATTAAGCTTATTTTAAGAATGTATCCATCCTTAAAAAAAGTCATTTGTTTGTGTGACAATAAACCGACGTTCAGAGAAGGCGGAAATCGCGCGGGTCTTATATGTAGTGATCGTACACGATCGCAACTACGAGTCTATTAACCGCAGCTATGTGAATACATAATACAATTTTGCGGTTCTCAACAGCGCGATTGTGTAACCGGGCGGTTACCGCGTGTCTTAACGAGCACCAAAAATGGATCATTGTCATTATATTAAACTAACACTGCTTTACACTAGCTCAAAAGATTGCTTTTTAATAAATACACGTGAATACTGTTAGTAAATAATATTATCCTTCCTTGTTTTTGCCTTGTCATGTTAAATGGCATCTGCTTTCCTTATAATGGGACGCCATGTGATTCGAACAGTCTTTTGAACCACTTGCCAAACAGGTAGTTCCATGTTCTGAGGGTATCCCAACCCCTGTTCTTGTGGCTATAGTCAGGTATTTGGTCACCTAATAGCCTGATTATCGCATTACGTATCCATATTATCTGAACTTTGATTCTGGCGGCTTATCAGATATAGATGCGACTTTCAAGCTATCTCTTATGTGGTCATTGCTTTGATAATCGATTAACATTTATTTTGGCGGCCATTGTGGCGCAGTAGTAGGCATACGTTTTTAAGTGCGATTCCTGCACGGGGCAATGAATTGCTTTCGTTTCCCCGCCCTGGTAAAAACAGATTTGGGCGTTGATTTCCGCCATTTAACACGCAATGTTTCAAATTTACTTTGAATCTGAAAACTATACATTTGTGGTTAATTCCTAATAAATACCCTTAAAGGGGGGCAAAATTTGGTATTAAAGCCACTAATTCAAGTGAGGTATCAGATGAAAGAGAGACCCCTCCGTATGCGAGCCCGACTCGCGCTTGTTCGGTTTTTTCAATAACCTACACAATATTTTTATCAATTGAACGAATAGCAATACAGACGACTTGGTAATGATAATTTATACAATCAAGTTATTTAATATCGGGAATGAATCATATCTCAAAGAGATCTGATATAGTGCTTATAAGTTTTATATATTTCAGACAAGTGAATGCTCAGTATATTTTTATTAATCTTAAAATCACCACCAAAGTTGGTTATAAAATTTATTATAATATAAAGAAACAAAAATATATCTAAGTATTAAACTTCTTAAGAATGCCAGTTAACGCTATTGTAGAAAATTCATTGTATACAATTATTAAAGTATGCAACTATTAATAAATAACTATTGTTCTGACTACAATCTATTTATGCTTCTCAAACTCGTTAATACCTATAATAAAATGTTTTATTTATTGCTTTTGTTCAAAAACCACATTTTTTTAAATTAAATATACGATTTTTGTTTTATATATTTTTTAATTTTTGAATTCAAAATATTTGATGATTTTTCCAAAATATGCTAACAAGATGTCAAACGAGATTATAACCTGCTTTGTGTAATAACATCTCAAGGAGAAAACAACTATGTTAGGTATACACATACATTTGTTATGTATTTTGATTATTTATGCATAAAAATTAAGGTCTGAGGTTCTGATTGAACCGGTAGTAAATTATTTGATTAAAAAAAAACTTTTTATTTGTTGATTAAAATTATTTGATTTTGTCTATAAGTAATGTTTTTTTGTGATTTCTCTCTCAGGGAGTTGGTCAAGTATACAACGAATTGCGCACCAAAGGTGTTGAATTTCCTATGACTGACCTCGATGCAATGGCGCCCATATTTACACCGCAACGAGTAAGTGTATATTACGTAGAGTTATTTACCAATTGTATTTTATGGCAAATATGGTCAAATATCATTTTTATTTGCCATACAACATTGAGTTTGATAGCCCATCACGTTTTTAAAAAGTTCTTTATCTTAAACTTAGAAATTTTTTTACTCGTCTCTCTTTTTATTCTCTCTGTTTTACTTGTTTCTCTTTTTATTCTGTCTTTTCTACTTTTTTGTCTAATATATATATTGTAGTATGCTCATATAATCGTTATGTCCTTGTCGTTTATCATAGTGTTAAATACTAGAACTAGACTACACCTAGTGTAATGAGACATTCGCCGACGTTATCGCAGGTATATAGGCATGTATGACTAATGTCATGTGAGCTAATAATATGTATGTTGTATACATATGGATAAATATTTTAAGTTCGGTGTTCCCACAGTCTATTTAGATAGAGAAAATTCCTCCTATAGTTTTTAAAAAGACGGACTATCGAAATTGGTGTTTTATTGTAATGAAATAAAAGACGAAAAATGTAAAAAAGCATTGTTTGTTATTTTTTTTTATTTCTTCCTTCTTTATTTTTTCTCGACTACCGCTGCCGCCTTGCGGAAGTAATGGTCCGAGGCTGCAGATACAGGAAAAAGTATCATCATCGTGGCACGTGGCATGGTCACCGTCGTGTAACAAATTGCAATCGTTGTGAATTCCATAGCCATCATCATTCTGCTTTTATAGACGTCATTCTCCGCCCAATACATCTTAAAATGGGGCCGAAAACGAGCACTGGAGTTTATTGGCTTTAGATTCTTACTGTAACTCTCTGTACTGTACTCAAAAACCATGAGGCTCTAAAAAGGGAGAAGGAAAGAGTGCTGGCGTAGTACTGGCGCACTGAGTCTGACTGTAAACGCGACGGATGTGGGAACACCTCGGTTAACATTAAAACACTACTTCGCCGACTTCGCGGGACACCAGAGACCCGAGCGAAGAAATGAAAATATTTCATTCCCCCGAATGGGAATCGAACCCACAACCGTTGCGTTTACAGTCGTACGTACAGTACGACGGCCTCGATAAAAATAAAAAATAATAATATTTACAATGTTTTTAGAGCGTACCTGATGGTGTAGAACCGATAGTAGGTTCGCCGCAACGCGCCGCCATACCGCAGAACTCACCAAGTCGCCCCACGCAAGAACAGATTACCGGAACGGTAAGTCTAAGTAATATATAATTATTACTTAGACTTTATTTATTGTTTATGTTACTATTTTTGCTTTATTAAGTATATTATTTTTGATTAAAGTAAACTTTTATATCATAATTTAATTTGAAATGTAGATATGTAATAAAAATGAGTAAATAGAATTTCTGTGATAAAGTTGTATTTTAAAAATAGGTATTTGACATAAAAATCTATTAAATTTAATGACTAGGTTCGATCAACTTTCCCACGTAGGTCAAAGATAGTGTCGAATTCTGCCACACCACACGCAGTGTCTCGAATTCTCACACAAAATTGAATATTAAGCTCTCTGTTTTGCAGAAAAAAAACGTTAAGTTCATTAATTTTTTATAACTTTTGTTTTCCTTAAAAATAAATCCAAATGTTCTCAGGTGAGCCTGTCCGAAAGTCAAACGAGCAAGCTGCGCGCGGACCTGTCCGTCGTGGAGGGCAACATGACGGTCATGAACGACATGCTCACGGAGCTTACCGCGCAGCCCTACCACCAACACCACGACACCGATCTGGAGTTGCTCGACGTTAGTGTTTGTTTTAATTTTGTATTAAATATTTGTTTTTGTTCGGGTATTACTACTCTTTATAAACCTCTGTATGAAAAATGAAGCATTTTAATGACATGATAAGATCACTGCCCAGCTGTATCACTTAAACCAACACACCAACCTGTTGCTATATGTGGATTTCATTTTTGTATGTAATATCGGATTTTGTGGGGGTAATATCTAATCTTTAAAAGATTCTACGTGGCAAATTGAGAGTAGTGATGTGAATTAATAAATGACAGTCAGGAGCTTTTTAAATTGTTTTTAAATGACAAAGTATTTTAGTGTAGTGGAATTACAAATATGTTGTTTATTATCTTAAATATAAATTGATATTTTGATTTTAATTTTAATGTTTTAAGTAATTAGTTAATATTTCATATGATTCCTTATTTTAATGTTACAAAGTCCCTTCCCGTGTTATCTTTTCTGAAGAACTCAAAATACAATAATAAAATAAAAACAAAAAAATGTGGCACATAAAAAGTTGTTTTTATAAAAAATATTATATTATTTAAGTTCTTTTTGTGGGATACTATGTAATAATATTCTATGCTTTATCTATACAGGAGTTAGCAGATACATTACGTGCAATGCAAACTCGCGTGGCAGAGCTAGTGGCGCGATTGGCAGGCGATGCTCCTCTCACGGCGGACTTGCTTCTAGTTAATGATCGTCTGCATAACCTGCTGTTGAGACATTCGCGGTTTATTAATAATAGGTGGGTTGTTGTGTGCATTTAGGTAATTCCGTGAATCATGTATTTCTTATTAGGACCACATATTACGTAAATTACCATTACGTACTAATTCTTTAACTTTTAAGCAATACAAAAAGTGATTTAACAAAGTTATATTCAATCAACAAAATTAATTATTACAGAATTGCCGCGACCGGTGGCGCCACGCCGTCCGCCATTTTGGGAGCGGCTATGGGCGTACCCGGAACTACTTCACGTAAGTTTTTTTAGCTTAACGCTGCATCATTATATTTCATAGCAGTAGGATAGGAAACCTAGTGTTAAGACACTCCGTTCCGCCCAATTCTGGAGGTCTGATTTAGGGCAAGCACCACTCTTCGACCGTACTGTAGTGTTAAACGTCTCGGTGTTACTTCTATTGCGCACAAAATAACTCTAGTCGTATTGTTAGTTTTTACATTATTATAATTATAGAAGCTTATACAAAAAAATAACTAATTGGTATAAAATTGTTTCAGCTAAAACGAAAGACGATGACGCGCTGATCGATCTAAGTGATGACGTTCCTGATGTGGCTAAGCTTTGTAAGTACCTAATAGTGTTGGCAAAAAAAAAATACCCTGTTAAATAAATGGGATACAGCGTGAAGTTAAAAACAAGTATTTATTTTTGTAGGGATAATAAATAGATATATGTATTTATTTGTATAGACTATAGAGGATAACCATGTCATGACATTTCTAGCAGTGAAAGATGAACAAGTTGACAAGTCGCCAAGCAGCTCTAAGGACGAGTTCGACATGTTCGCACAGTCACGCAACGTTACGTATGAAACTACTAAAACTGGGTGAGAAATATTTAATTATGCTTTCAGTTTTGTTGTTGTTATTAGTTATTTTTTATAATAAACTATATAAATGGAGAAACTTATATTATAAATGTAATTATTCCCGTTATTATAATTTGAATCTATATTTGTTACGGTTAGTCAAACATATCAATATAATATCATGTATTCATTATAGAGAAATAAGCATCCAGCCTTTTTATTAACCCAAATAAAAAATACACTTAAATATTTTTGCACATGCACACCGTTATGTTTACAATTACACACTTGTGCCCCTGTGCTACTACGGCCTCATTTTAATAATTTTGAATCAAAATCCAGTGGCAGCAGTTACGCGGATAATTCAGAAGAGCAGCGCAACGCGGGGCTCGCCGCCGTAGTCGCGCTCCGACCCACGCAGAACACGCCATTGGTGAATATTCTATACTTATTTACTTAGAGGTCATAGGTACAGATTACGTCACGTGAAACTCGTGACATTTTGACCCCTCCCTCGCCCTTGTCAAAGATGGTCATTTGTTAGACACTCCCCCGCCCTTACCTTCAATATCATTAAACTTAACTCTTATATCACTTATATAATCCTTATGCCTCTTGATTGTTTAAATTTGAAAGAATATTTACACGTTAAATTTTTTAACAATATATTTATTATACAAAAAATAGGTAAAAAGTAACATTTTTTTAATGTCAAATCAAAGTTATAAAGTTTTTTGTATTATACATTTTTCTTTTCTTCATTTACCGCCTGGAAAATATTTATGAACTTCAATTTACCACCTATATGATGAAACTGCCCATCTGTTTGTTTTTGATCCAAGATATTCAGTTGAAGTATAGAAAAATATTTCTAACGTTAAATAACTCCGTTGCTATTAAAGTAAAATACTTTTAAGTAGATTCTTCATATATATTTCTAGTGAGACAATCCTTGGAATTGGAAAACCTTCAAGAGACGTGAATTTCAGTACACTGGTAGCAGTGTACTCGTATTAATCGTAGGATTAATATTACGTTTTCTAAAACATTTTTCTATCCTTAGTACAGAATAACACTTTGAAATATCTGTTACAATTTATAAGGATAGAAATGATTTTAATTTAATTATGTGTTATTTTTGTGCATTTGTTTTATGTTTGTTTTTTGTTTATTCGTTGTTCGGTAGCCGACTGGGATGGATCAGAGGGAGTTCGATGAGATCTCGGCTTGGTTAGCCCAAGAAAAGGTGAACATTTGTTTTTTTTTTTTTTTTTATTTGATTTGTTTTTACCCACAATATTGTATTGGTTTTTTTTTTGTTTATTGTGTTCTTGAGTTTTTGTGTCGTCTCATGCTATTTATATATTCTTTTAAATATCACATTAGATCACGCGTTGTAATTATAGTGCTTCTCACATTTTTGTAAAAAAAATATTTAATACATTTTTAAGAAATGTTATTGTAAAAAATATGTACTTACATATTTTTACAGATTAGTTATTTAAATTGTATGGAGAACATTCGTTGGAAATAATAAATATAAGCTTATAAATTATGTTTAACTGTGAAAACTGTCAAATGCTATTTAAAAATGGAATGGAAATACCACTTTTCGAATACCACTTTGTTAATTTATTACAAAAAAAGTATACGCTACAGGTTCAGTCAGTATTCCTTAAATAAGTAGCATATTTTTTTTATAATATATTTTTTTAAATTGCCAGGCCGCTTCCGAAGCTAACGGTGCACAAGAGAGCGTGACGAGCAGTGACTTCGACAAGTTCTTGGCGGAGCGCGCCGCCGCCGCCGACAGCCTGCCCGCCGCCGACCTGCCGCCCGCCGCCACTACCAACGTGACCGCCGCCAGTGGCCCCAACCGCCCGCGACAAATTAAAAAGGACGAGGACACCATGTTCGCGCTGTAATGTTGGTAGCGCGTCACGTCATAGTGTATGCTTTTTGACAAGCTGGCGGTTTTTTTAAATTATTTGTTTGTATTAATGCAATGAAGTATTGGTAGTGTTTACTACTTAATGGAGGATGATTTTTTTTCGTCTGGGCCCCATTAAAGTAATATGTTCAACGAAATGGAAATTATGTCGATATAAAAAATAATAGTAAGATTTCATTGGATATTTACAATATGTATTATTTTTTTATTACTTGTTGTAATATATTGTAACAAGGATGGGAGAATAGTCACCTTGCTTTATAAACTCCTTAAATTTATATTTCATGTGTATATATATTTTTGCTTATTTAATATATTATAATGGATCTAAACATTTGATTGTGTAATATCCATTGTTTACATTTCACTTGTATTACTTAATTATTGTGAATAGAAATAAGCATACATTATGACGTATATCGAGAAATTTCAATTGCAGGTATATTAATTCTGTTTATAATAATTTAATTTATTCGGGACTCTAATTGCAATGAAAAATAAAATGTAATCAATATCCATAAAATTAAATGAGATTGTAAAATCATTGGTAAATTGATTTGTGCTCAACTGGCATATAGAAATCAAAGAACAGAACCGAGATTGTCAAATAAACTGCAAATTAAAAATATATTTTGACAATTTCACTTCCTCTTGTAAAATTCAAATACAAACTTATTAATTTATTTAACACATTAAATCACCCGATTCTAAAATTGTAACAATAATTTGAATTTAAGTGGTCAATAGATTATTCGAAAATTATTTTTTTATCATTTTACATTACTCCAGGAAGGAAGATAAACATTTAAGTTGTTTTTCACATCGAATCTTAAACGATAATCTACTTTTAGTAGATAATACAACACTACAATAGCACTGATGCCGAATGGTGCCTGGCTTTTATAAAAATATTCATATGATGAAATAAAAAAAAACAAAAATTAGATTAGGTCATAAGTATCTGTAACATCATTATTTATTAAAATCTTGTATTTAAAAACGCATTTGAGATTCGTAAGATTGATCATCCTTAGAACGTTACATTATGTATTTGTGTTTTTACACTAAACACGTTTATAGGATTAATATTTTTTTATATTTATTATAATCATGTATAATATTGTATTGTATTGTATAAATATGACCGAGGGAGCATTTATAGAGACCGTTTGTTTATAAACGAGTATTTCAATGTAATTAAAATATATACTTTTATTACTTTGATGACGACTAGAAATCGCTAGTTGTTTATGTATTATACAATATGTTATACTATAACAAAATGAATGCTCCATATATGTGACGATATAATAAATGAAATTAAAGAACTTATGTGATAAACACATATTTTTTGTATATTATTATTATTACATCGTTTTAATGTGCAAATTATTAGTTTAATAATCTTACACCACTTATAAATTATCATAAGATCATGAAATTCTTTTTTAATCTATAATTTTAAATGGTTTTGTTAAATAATTATTATTTAGTGTTAATCTTAATATTAATCGCCCGCCTCTATAGCTACTATAACGCCTGTCGTAAGCCGTAGACATTTTACCTTACCTTCGTGTTACCTTAATCTCATACAATAAACATAAATATACCAAAGTAGACCGCTTATTATAGTGTAATTTCTAAAAAGCATTGTTTTTTTTATTTTATTTTAAACACCACAAAGTTGTTTTAGTTCGATAAAAGCACAAAATTTACATTATACATTGGTATATACCAATTTCGAGTTGCTATTCACACACTTAGCTATATTAGCCAATTAGCTTAATCTTAGGTCCTCGTAGGACAGTTCTGAGGGCCTTTATGACCTCTGACTGTAAACGCAATAGTACTGGGTTCGATTCACAGTCGGAGAAAGGACTTATTTAAATTATTTTTATCTATCCCCTACCCCCCTTAACCCGGCACTCAACACATAATGTCTCGAAAATAAGCTGGAAAGTGAGGAAGCAGTGGAGTGTATTAACATTGTATATGGGGAAAAGTGTTAATAACGATATTTCAATAAAAGAATTTTAATATTGGTATTTCACATAAAAGTTTTTATATAACAAGACTAAGACCTAACATTTGAATAATAACGTAGATTAATTTCCTGCTTCATACAAATTTAATATGAAATTTAACAATATGTCTTTTCTAAGATAGTTTCACCTAAAGTAGTCACGGCTCATTTAAATTTTGACCATTCCATGTCTCAATATAATCATTGGGTGTTATGTGATAATTTATATGGAACAAGCTTAATGTTATTAATTTTAAAGAGTTATTTTATGTTTAATCGTTGTAACTAAGAATAAATTGAAATGCCATAATAAATCTTTTATTTATATTAAACCTTGTGTAAAGTAGTAAGGATTCTGTTGTATATAATTTGTCTGAAGTAAGTCATAATTCATTTGACCAATAGTCTAGAGCAGAGGTATTTTCCCTCATGCTGATCCTATCATATTGTCAAAACTCGACAAAAATGTGAAGATTGCGAAATGTAAATTTAGAGCGACGGCAGGACGAGCAGAGTTTCAACGACGAATAAGTTTAAAGTTTACACACAGGTATATAAGTCTAAAAAAAACAAATTAATAAATATTATTTCTTTTGAAACCTAATTACAATTGTAAGTTTTGGTTTAGTTTTGTAAGAATTGTAAGATTGAAGCGATCTAGTAGAATTTCATATTTTATAGCTTTTTTGTGTTATTTAAAAAGAATACAAAGAATGACCATTGAATAAAACTGATGTTGTTAAATATTTTGTTACATTTTTAGTGTTATTCCTCACTTAGGAGAGAAAAATGCTTTTTAGAAAACAAAAATTACGCTACCTTCAAATTTTTGTATTTTTAAAAAGTTAACTTTAAAAAAAAGTTCATTCAAGGTTTAGAAATTATCTGGTCAATAATTTTTATAATTCAATAATAATAATAATAGGTTTCCAAAATAAAAAAAAACACGTTCAATTGTATAATATATTTATTTATTAATTTCTGTATCTACAACAGATACAAGTGGGTTTTGGCAAATAGAAAATATGTACATGTACAATGAACACGTCACATTAAGATAAGAAAATAGATGATCCCAATCTGAAGCACCAATATCAATTTAAACAAAATAATAAAAACCATTAAAAAATATAATGAAACTGGTACAACAACCGTCTTAAAAATATTTGTTGTGATGAAATACATAGAAATTACGTAACAAGTTTAAAAAAACGTAAAAAAATAACATCTAGCGACAACTATACGATTGTTCGAATTCAACGGGAATGTGAACTAAACGCCATTATGATACAGAAATTATAAATACACTTACACATACACATTCTAGTTATGCTGCTGTTACATAATAAATTATGCGCTTTTCCATTATTAATAAATTAATTTCCATTATGATTTGAAATTCATAAGACAGCCGACAAAAGGAGTATTTCAGGAAATATCAAAGCTTTAACGTAATGCCCCAGAATAAAAAAAAATAGACATCAACTGTTAAATTACGATGGAACAAATAAAAAAATATTACACATATTGAAATCAACAACCTTAACAAAATTATAAAAAAAACAGTCGAGCGAGAAATGCACTGATTATAAAAGTCTCACACTGGAGACAAAGGGACGTGTCAATGTCTCGTATTTAGTCTGCAGTGTGAAACGACATAATTAATTATTAATAATTATATCTAGTACTATGCTATGGAAGATTTGGGCGCTTATAATTCGTCCCTTGGCGCGGCGTCGTCCTCTTCGTCCTCCTCGCTCTGCAAAATGATTTATGATTATAATTACAAAGTACAACAATTAAGTTATTCTCATTTTATTAACATTATTTTATCTGTATCCTGAATATAGCAGGGTAGGCAGAAGGAGCCCTAAGTAAATATTAAAGTAGTAATTATATCTTACCACAGAAGGCACAGGTTCGGCTCCCTCGGATTCTGTCTCCACAAACTTAGTGAGGCCGGCCAGCGTCCTTTCACCGTTATATTCACGCACCTATAATAAAAACGATTACAAATTACATATAATATAATATGAAATCAATGCATATCTAACAGCATTTTCGCACTTTTCCCCTGCACACCTAGGCTATTAAAGTTAAAAGACTGTTCCCTACACCCCAGCCCAATTATTGTGATATTTTTTATCTCCTTCTCCTCTTTGATAACTTTTAAAATATTATTCCAGTTAAATAAACGTTATAAATAAATAACGTACCTGATTGTCCTTAGTATACAGTTTAATGGTAGGGAACGAAGTGATCTTAGTGTGTTCAAGTTCATTGGCGGTGGCGTCGATCTTGGCGATGACGACGTCATCGTCCTTCTCAAAGTGTTCTCCCAACTTGTCGTAGATAGGAACTAACTGTTTGCAATGTCCGCACCTGGGAAATTAAATTGTAAATATTTCTGTATGTTTATCACTATTTATAAATTATTATTTATTAAATGGGAAAAAACTGTTATTGTAGGTATATTTCATAAAAGAGAAATGTAAATAAATTATTTTTTCTTAGTAAATTGTAACTTAACTGTAGTTTAATATGAAAAGCTAATCATTATTTTACTATTAGGCTAAAATAATTTTTATTTCGACTCAGCAATCAAATCATCATATACACTAAGGATAATAAATAACATTTAATTACAAAAAAATACCAATTTTAGTCCAACAAATTATTATCATAAAAAATTTACAAGTCTGAACTAAAAATAACTTCCATTGAAATGTACCGGATATAACATTATATCATAAAAAGATTGTGCAGTACATAATCGTATTATGTACATACATACGACATACCGCCGCCGTGAATTTAGGCTTTCTGAACATTTGCAATGTCCATTCGTAAAGCAAATAATCAAAAGTTGGAAAAAATCTAAAATCAAATCTGCGCAACCATCTACAACTTCAGGGCGGCCAATCCGTACCGACCGTACTATATATTCTACATAATATGACAGACAATTACATAATAAGACTTTTAGTATTGTTTATTCAAGAGAATCAACTTAGCAACACGACAATACAGTATTGACATAATGGCCGTGTAGCGTTGAGCAACGAGAAAACAATTAATTACGAACCATTGAACGCGTCTTAACGAATCTCTTTTGAACTACACTTGTATAAATATTTGCATAATTGTAAACACTTGTATAACTTCTTATTATTCATCATCATTATAATAAGATATATTAATGAATGTCGAGTGAAATTCTGTGTACTTATTGCGTAAACTGAGTTATTGAATTATTTTTATGTTTAATGAAGTGAATCATTTTTCGAAGTATCTAGAATAACAGACAACCTTTTACAAAAAAAAATTATGACATACTAAAATAATTTTAATATTATTCTTTTGTCAAAGAATTATATATCTTATTTTTAAACTTATACCATATTTATTGAAATGACATAAATAATAAGGTTCGTGTTATGACTCTTTTTGCTATCATTGGATTCGAACACATATTTTCAATATATATTTTCAAGCATATTTTCAAGAAAATCAGTCGCATCATCAAAACTGAGTTACAATTTGCAAAATTTTCTTACTGGTTGATTTTAGATAGATTGTAAATTTCGTGTTTTTCTTTTAGTCTTTTAGTCTAGACTTGAAGCTAACAAAGTCTACTAAAAAATTAATAACACTCACCATGGAGCGTAGAATTCAACGAGGACCTTCTTGGAGTTATCGAAGACAACTTCGTCGAAGTTTGAGGCAACGAGTACTTTGACGGGGTTGGCGGACCAGTCCTCGGGTAAGTCTTCACTGAGGAGATGCTGTTTCAGGCTGCCGGCGAAGAAGGATTGTACGAATTCCTATGAAAAATAAATGATTTTTATTATTGTAGTTTATAACCCAAATGTGGCATCGCCCGCTTAAACAATTATATCTAAAATATACACATTTTCCACATAAACTGTAATTTATCAGTTTAAGATTTTACTGTAAAAATTATTTAAATCCGTTCAGTAGCTTTTGTGTGAATGTAGTATAAATATCCATCTTCACAATTTTGTTAATTGTAAACTATCGTAATATGGCAGTATGCAATATTATAAAAGGCCGTATGGATAGGTCCTAATAATGAGGTAACATTTTTTTTTATATATTAAAAAATGACTTAAGAGAATCAGAAAGAAAGAAAGGTCCACTTTTAATTGGACTTCACAAATTAAAAACACATGTCTAGTTTTTCCTATAAAACGTATAGCTATGAGAGCCTAATGGCAAATCTAATGACAATTATTCCTCAATTAAAAGCGTAACACATTAAAAGACCGCGTCAACTAATTTACGTTACGATAACGCACATTACTAGTACTTTGACGTTATCGCAAGCACTTCGTAATGGTATATTAGTTTAATAATTAATAATAATTATTCCGTGATAACAACGGCCCCCAATTGTACTAACTGCTGATCTTGCGTAATTAATTGTAACATTTTTTTACAGCTTCACGCTGTAACTCCCACATAGCAGGGCAAGCAAAGGGAACCTGGGAACCTAGTGTTAAGACACTCCGTTTCCTAAAAACCAAGTAAGGATAATCGCCAAAAAATGTCAGATTTTTACAATTAATATTATAATAATTGACAAAGTGAGTACTGATGATAAATAAAAAAATCTATTTAGATAAACAGGCTAGCTATAAAATACTAAATATCATTCCTTTGGACTGGAATACTGATAAATGACTTTATTAGTAAAAATAAATATGCGACATGAATATTATAGAAATACGTAAGTAGTCTCGACAATAAAATAACATTCTACAGTTTTTTGTTTGTCAAAGTAAGGTTTTTCTAGCAAAATTAGAACGGAATATAAAGACAAAATAAAAATTATTACCTCTATTTTATATAAATTAATTTAAAAGCTTTGAATCCATATAACATAAATTTTTCAAGACCAAGTACAAACGGTCAAAGCCAAGGTTGTCTTTTTGTAATGTAAATCTCGCGAATGTTTAATTTAAAAGTTATGCAAATTGTGCTTCAGCTTTGTCAACAATATCATAACAAAAACACTCTAATATAAGGTTATAATGAAAAATATGGATAAAATAAAATGCCGTATCTTAATGACAGTTTATATGTAACGTTCTTCTAATATTGCTACGTCAAGGATTGCAAGAGAATAAGTAATTAGTTATTTCCATATCGGCCACTTTATAAAAGGTCATGACATTAATTATAAAGGATTATTGCATTAGTCCTGATGGTTGTGCTCATACCGCGTAGAATGATTTATACTTAATATTATTTGATTGATCAAACGATAAACAGAATTTAGAACAAAGTGACTGGTCACTAAGAGTTACAGTACGGCGACGACTCTTGGCCTCTTTCTTGTTAACTCACGGAGAATATAACAAAAATTGAGAAGAATCTTCAAATCAAATCTGAGATATCTACCGCGAACTTCGATATTTGAAGAAACTTTAGCAATAAACTAAATGATAAAATGGTCAGTGTTCAATTGTGTTTAATTTTAGGTTATAACCATAAATTTTAAAAGACGTATAGAACTATTTATTTTATAGATTTATATTTCTCAAATAAATATTTTTAATTAACCAGGAAGCCTATAGGGTATGAACATCAAATTATTTTATACATTTTGTTATAACCAAAGTTATCTCAGGCTCTTAGAATTTATCCTGTGTGTACTGCTAGTTATTTCCCTTTAACCACGCGGTCGAACCCGCAATTAAGGCTAGTTACTAATATATTTTCTACTCACTTCAATAGAGTTAGCGCTGAGCTCGTTGCTGGCGGGCTTGTATTTGGCCATGTCTTGTTCCAAGGCGATAAGACGGGCTGATGGCACCTCATCCTTCTTCATGCCGAAGAATTCTAAGATTCTGTGGAAACAGTAAACATTAAAAAGCTGTATGTCATTGTAAAAAAAATATTTCAACACACGCAGTTTCCTCTCCCGCTACGTTCAAATTTGTTTACGTTTTTGAAAATATTTAAGTCAAATGGTTTTATATTTATCTTGATCTTCCTATCAAGAATTCATCAGGTTCAATATTATATTATAGAAAAAGTCATGAGGCAAAACGGACCGTATGAAGAGGGTTAAGTCAAAAAAAACTGTTACAAAAATTTACTTTGTAAGATTTACAAGATAGACAAATCTAATAAAAAATATATAAAAAACGTCGCTAAGTTGTAGAAAAGAAAAAAAAATAGCAAAGTGAAAAATTTTGAAAAAGGTATACAGCTAAGTTAAATTTAATACAACTATATATAAATACCTCTGGTGGTCGTCTTCATCAGTGTCGATGGCAACAAACATGATCTTGTCACGGTAGTTCTTGGCAACGGGTTTCAACTCATCAAGGTACTTCTCGAAATCGCCATTTTTCTATACAAATAATAGTAAACAAAATATTAATATACAAATGAAAAGAAAGGAATATTTTATAGTTGAATATTTATTGTATTCAACTATAGAATATTGCTTGTAGTTGTATAATTATTAAGTAACTAGTTGGTAGTTATTTGTAAGACACTGTACCCTACTTTGTATTCATAGTAAAGACGTTTTGATTATAAAATCTATATATAGTCTACGTGGTTGTTGTAAAGCATTTGTGAATAACGTTTTTTATTTTTATTTTTCTTACAAAACCTGTTTTTTAATTATAGTATAGAGTCTAGTAGTTTTGCATAATTACGAAAAAAAACATGTAAAACTATCTATATCGGGAAAAAACCTAACAGGTACGCAGACTTACCTAAAATAAATAACATTAATACGCAACTGTATATGGTAGTTATTAAATTCACAACTCTTGGAGGGAAGTGCTAATATTTATGATGTTTAATTTTTCAACACTAAGTTGAGTAAGCCACCCTAAGTTTATTATTGTTTATTTTTATTGTTTTTATCATTCCAAATTCGCAGGCTTTATTGCGTTTGTGGCTATTCTTGATTTAATATTAGTATACCTTAATTTTTGCAGTATTTCTACATTGTGGGGTTCCGTAACTTGCCTTACATTGTTTATTAATGTGCGGGGTTTAACTACCCATATGATTTTTTATGTCTATCTCAACAAACTAAAAATGATATGTATACTTTCTAGTCGTACCATAAAATTCTATATTCATAATAAAAAAACTATTAAAAACAGTAAAAATAAACATTTTACGATGTGTCGAACTAAAACTCCGGACGATAAACAAATGATGTCTTTATACGAAATACGTTTTGTACTATAGTTTTAGTAAACGTTAATATAAAAATATTGGTGTTTGAAAAACAGGAACAAGGATTATATTTCTTTAAAAAAAATAAGAGTTCATTGTACTACGAGGTCGATAACCTTGTTATCTACATATAGAAGCTGCAAAAAAAGTTTTAACGTCAAAAATTGAGGTTTTAATATATATATTTATATTTAAAGATTCCCTTTTCCCTTTGGACATGGTATCACTAGTAGACAGACGACTACTAGTAGGCAGAACAACACCGCCAAGACATTTGCCTTGTTGCCAAGGCGACGAAATATATTAAATAATTAATTCACCCTAGAGGTAATCGAACCCACAACAGTCGCGTTTAAGGTCACACGCTGTGCTTAACGACTAAATTTGGCACGAAAATAATATGTTATACATATATATATATTATACATATACATATATATATGTATAATATATTTCCCATTTCTCAACTAACTAAACTAGTATACCGTAATGAACGTACGTTAACTGTTTAACTTGACCTACAATCGAAAGCTCCGATAAATGTGTAGACGTATACAGAGATCTAAAGCTCGAGGCTATAGTAAAAGTGAGGTTACCATTACGATCGTGAAACATGAGAATTCGAGTTTCTATTGTGACCTATTCGATGAAAGTTTAACAAAATATAATATAGACGTTCATATATGCTCACATGTCTTGCACTTTGTAACTTTCACTGATTAATAACAGTTGAATTGATAAAGATTAATATATCTTTTTAAATTTCAAATTCAATTTCTATTAAATTTCGGCAAAATGCTTCGATTTATTCTTAGCAGAACCCAACGCCGCACTACATCTTTATATATACGAATATTTAAAAATAAATCGAGGGTGTATACCGGTGTAGGTAGAGGGAACCTAGTATTAAGACTCCGCCGAAATGAAAATATTTCTTTGCTCTGGTACCAAGGCAAAAACGGCGGAGCCAATTTTTTTTGTCACCGAGTGAAAATCAAACACACGGAATCTTGCTCCATGAGGACCTCTAAAAACAAAGACCTCATAGAGGAAGGAGAGGAATATTTTATTACACTCCAATTCGGTACATGTAGTGTAGATAATCGTAACTTATTTGCGTTCATATATAAAATATAATAAGATATGTGTTTATAGTACTACCATATCAATCAATATAACATTGGTTCCGACCAACTCTATAATTTACCGTTACATATGCTGACGTTATGCCTTCACTGATTCGTAATCAATTATAACGTATTTTATTATAGCACGCAAAGTAAATTACATTAATATATAGATTTAAAATGTATATTTAGCTAAAACAAAAAATGTATAAGCAAGAAAAACTAAATATTACTCAACCTAACAAAAAACCGTTAATCTAATGAATTTCGTGGTAACTTAAGAATAAGAAAAATATATAATAATAAAGATTTTAATACAATATACATATACTTCAAGCATAATTCATAAACTCACCTTGGACAGGAACAAGAGTAAATGATATTTGATTTGACCGCCAAAGATCTTGGAGGCAGTTTCATGTGAGAATTCCACAATGGTTGGCATGCTTTGTACAAACACCCATGATTTGAGAGCATCTTCGGAGAACTCTTCACCTTCATACTTGTTGCGTGGGTCTTCAAACTGTTGTTATGGAGATAAGTATAATTTAACATATATATTTAAAGTATGTATAAATAGACATATTTTTTTTATTCAAGATATATTCTGCACTAACAGTTGTAACTAACAGCTCCTACTATCTCTATTTAACTATCTCATCTACAGTCGGACACAGTGCTGCTGAGCCATAATGGCATCATGGTATAATAATTATAATGAAATAACATAATAATCATTATTATATATTCATTCTTATAATTACTGTAATAAACTATTAGTTTTTTAATTTATAGTGGCAAAAAGACTTAAGCATTAACCTCTTTTAAATTATAATTGTGGCAAGCTATAATTAATTTAATTAAAAATTATCAAGAAAAACTTACGTTTTTGAACAGAACAACATCTTCAGCCTGAGCTTCTAGTTCTTCAACTAACTTTTCATCAGATACAATAGCAAATACTTGGTCATCTACCAATCCAGCGGCATTAAGGAAGACCTTAGCTTTTTCTGAGTCTTGGTCAGGGAAGAAACCAAAGATGATGACATTGTTGGCAGCAATGAGTTCCTTGGCCTGTTCTGCTGAACTGACTTCAAGAGCTGGTGGACCAGTCTTCTTTTTCAACCAGGCGACAATGTCATCAGCCTGTCTACCGCCTATTTCATATAAAATAATGATTTAGTTCAACATGCAAAGTATCAAAAATTTGACATAAAGTTAGAGAATAGTGTCTTAACACTAGATTCCCTGACTATCCTTATACATATGGAAAACAGGGTAAAGCTAAAAATATCCAAAAGTCAACAAACAGCCAAAAAAAGTAATTAAAAATCTATTGAACTTATCATTTTATAAACATAAGTAGTTAAATTTCTAAGCTGATAACACTTAATAATAATTGACATGAAATTTTATCATTATACAGATTGATAAATTGGAAAGTGTGTTACATTGATTTTAAATGTGACTATTTGTGTAATATTTTTTAACATTTTTATTAATTCATTACTTTCATATTAAGTATTTACTGAAGACAAAATATATATATTTTTTGTATAATTGCCATACCCGATATTTTATTAAATATATAGTGAATTGTAAAGTTTTTTTAAATATATTATTTTTATGATAGGACTCGCACCACTTTTAAAGTAAATGGTTGAAAAACATTATATTATAAATAATAAATTTTAGTTACCAGAATAATCAATAGGTGATCCCTTCTTGAAGAAGATCAGCGTGGGATAACCTTTGACTTTGTAGGATTCGGCGAGTTCTTGTTCTTGAGTTGCGTCAACTTTAGCCAACTTAATAGGAGATTCTTCTTCTAACAACTTAGTAGCAGCTTTAGCGTATTCTGGTGCGAGCGATTTGCAGTGTCCACACCATGGTGCATCTGTGACGTAGACACATTCATAAAATAATTGTATGCCGCCCGGTATATTTTATTGCAAATGCAATGCATAAACGCATGTGGACATTATTTATACACATATACTTAAATTTCTATTAAAATATTAAAAGGAATAATCAATATTAACAATAAGAAAAGTTTAAACTTACAGAATTCTACTAACACGAAGTCTGAAGATGAAACAACAGAATCAAAATTGGCTTTACTTAATACAAGTACATTATCTTCTGATGGAATTTCGTCTCCAAGCGCAGCACCCAGAAGGGCTATCGCTACCGAAAATATTAAGACACGCATCTTCAAGTTCCGGTGGTCTTATTACAACTAATAATTCAACTTGGAAGACGAACCCTAACAAAATGCTGAAACTGCCACTTCATTCACACTTGGACAGTCTCACTTGACGTGGCAGCGTCGATCGTGTGTTTGGCGCTGATTGGTTGATTTGTTTTTTTTTTCACAATCCACTTAATCATGACAACAACAAAAATAAACTTGCTTGTAATAATCATATCGATTTTACAATTAAGGACGGAAACACATTTTGAATAATATTCATCTTTGTATTTAAAGATTTGAAATAAATTACAGGTGAATTTATGTAAATATATTTTTTCTGGAGATATTACAGATACTGTTATGATGGTAGAACTGTATATTTGTCAACAATTTATTTTGATCATAGTTGACATAGACATTGACAAATGCTTAAAAACAATTCGCAAATTAGATTTTTATGTGTACATATTAAGACACGATAATATAGCATTACGAACTGTTGAATATAAAAATATGTAATTAAACAGGACCTAAAACTTATCATGATCTTTTGTTAGTTATGCGTAATAATCTAATTGAAAAGCATTAAGTGAAAATGCTTATAAGGTATCTTTTACATATCGTCACTTTAGACGACTACTATTATAAATAAGTACTTATTGTAAATCTTTCAGAAAATTTATAAGAAAATAGTACGTTCTTAAATTATACGTAGCATTCGTGACACTACATTACTTTTACTGCCGTTTATATTAGCAGATCAAACAATTTATTTTAGAATTTTAAAATTTGGAAGCTATCCAATTTTTATTCTCAATCATTTCCGAAGTCCAGTTGTAACACGTTCTTCATAGTTAAGACTACAATATCGTAAATGTTAATTTCAGAATATCTTAAAAATATCACATATCAAAGTTATTATTTTGAGTTACTAAAGTTTTATATAACAAATTATAAAAAGTATTTGATTTAATAATTAAAAAATATTAAGTCTTTAATAATTGTTACAGATGCCAGAGTACACAGTTACCTCAGAAATATATGAAGAATATGACTATAAAACTGGAATAACACCAAGTCAAGATGGAAGTGAGTTAACTGTTACTATTGCATGATTTCTCTAATTTTAAATATTTTTGAAAAAAAATAATATATTGCTACATATTAATTTTAGATGTCATATCAGAATTCCCGTTTTTACTACCTAAAGCAAGGAACAAAGCTAAATTTGATAAGGATAATGATTTAGATGTTGTAAGGCCACAAAAGGAAATTATAAAAATAGGTACACAATTTGCTTTTTTTTCTTTTAAGCAGTATTAAAATTGAAAATAAATATGAATGAATGATTATGAAATGAAAATGAAATATGCAATGATTAATTGTCATTACAACATGTGTTGACAATATATAATAGATAATATTTCTTTTTATCTCTATTTTCTCTATTTATCTATATTTTTTATCTTTATTTCACAACAAAGCTCCAGGGAAAGTAAAAAATCATTATAGATGTCATCATTTATTATAATTTCAGAGCATAGTTCTAAAACAAAAATATCATTAGTTGGCCTTCAAGTATGGAGGGGAGCATTTTTATTAGGAGATTTACTTATACATTTGGGGCAAAATGGACAACTTGCTGGTAAAACTATTTTAGAACTTGGAGCTGGAACTGGGTTGACTAGTTTTGTAGCTGCAATGTATGCAAAGAAAGTTATATGCACAGGTATATGGTGTTTATTCTAACTAGCTGCTCTAAGGTTAAGCGAAGCCTATACAAGTTTGTTCCTTATTTAATCTTAACATTAATTAAGAGTCTTATTGTTATTTTACATTTATGTATACAGTAGAGTGAATATATTATCTCACCATAAACACCACGGTTGTAGGTTTGACTCCCAATCGAGGGAATGAAATATTTTTATTTGTGTTAAGTTCAGCTTAAAAATTAGGCAGAAAATGAGAAATGAGAAGAGAAGAAGGTGAAAGAAGTTAAAAAATATTTACACACAAAAATTCGATAAGTTTTCGAAATCAGAACCTCAAGATAACCCAAGAAAACTTTACTTAAAATATTTTTGGTTGATATCTCATTCATTTTACAATAATACTTTAATAATTTTCTAAATAAATTTATTTTTATTTCAGACATAGATATAGGTGGTATTTTAGATCTTATTAAATTAAATACAAAATATAATTCTAAGTTAATAAAGTCCCAATTTAAAGTGATGCCATTAGATTTTACTAATATTGACTGGAATCCATTATTATCGCGTGAAATAAAAGAAGCTGATATTATAATGGCTGCTGATGGTAAGAATTTCTATTTTCTTAACAAATATATTCATATCAGCGCAGTGTGACTGCAAACGCAATGGTAAAGAGTTCAGCCCCTAATTAGAGGAATATTCATTATCTGCTCTGGTAGACTGAGTGTACGTTTAGTTCTGCCACTACACACGCAGTTTCTCGAATTGCGTGCAAGTCAAAAACAGGTGTTTTAAACTAGGTTCTCTCTTTAAGTACCTTAAAAAAATTGCCAAAAAGCCTAAAAATGGGAAATTTTACATTAAATATCCGTATTTGGATCCGCAACATTATACAATACTTCGAAGACATTATACAATATGTTGAAAAAACATAAGATTTCCATTATAAAACACATGCTCTATAATATAACGTTTAAATTCACGTGAGCTTAATATATACAAAGTAAATAAAATAAATTTATATCAGCTATCATTGTGGTCATTAAAAAGGGTTTTTCTCAATTTTATTGTCAGACAGTGAAGAAGTTGTCACTAAGACTTATGTCCCTATCCTAAAATCCAATAAATACGTGAAATATATAATTATTACTTGGTAATTACAAATGTAAATATTAATTTCAGTAATTTACGACGACGACGTAACAGCGGCATTTATATCGACAGTGCAAAAAATTCTCAATTCCAATCCCCCGAAGACATTATACATGGTGTTGGAAAAACGTTATGTTTTCACTATAGAGCACATGGACTCAGTAGCGCCTTGTTACGAAACATTCCTAGCTTTGTTAGACAAAGTGAATACTCAGTCCAACTGGGCTGTGGAACAACTACCTCTTGACTTCCCTAAATATTTTACGTATGATCGCGTTAAGGAATTCGTATTTTGGAAGATCACCTCAAAATAGATAATGTTACTGTGATAATAAAATTTATATTGCAATATTGTTTTTTATTGGTATTTATGCACCTACGAGTACCTATTCCGTCGTTTTTTGCGGTTGCAAGTCGAAATGAGTGGTCGAAATTATACTTAAATATTTGTGTTAAAATATTAAATATTGTTTATCTAGTTGGGCTAATGTTACATATAAAGTGTAATTTGTCTAGAGTTCCGGACCGAATATAAAGATTTTTTTTGAGAGAGAATTGAAGATTTTTTTTATTAGTTGGTAAGATCTGTGATAATTTAATCTTTTAATAAGCTTAAATTATGATGGAATCCAAAGGTCAAATACAATCAAAAACATAACGTCTTAAATGTTTAATTAACCATATAGGTATGTGTTCTATTAAATAAACATGACAAAACATTATTATAATTTAGACATACAAAATTAGTAAATAATTTAAAAAAAAAATGAATTCTCGTAGTGTACAATAGTGCCAACATTTCAAAGTAATTATCAAAATAAATTTATTTTTGTGTAGGCCAAAGTTCATTATATTTAGTTAAAAATGTTCTTCGCAGTTCAGAGTTTCTAGCTTGCTGGTCCTTTTCTTTGCTCAACGTTTCGATGCTTTGTCCCACACAGAGATCGCCGGTAAAGTGCACGATTACTACTTGGGTGTTAAATGAGACATTTTTGTCAGATGCTTGTTTTGTGTAGCTCATTTGTGGTTCAATACTCATCGCGTACGGTAAATCACCTGCTATAATAGACATATGAATGTACATTATTTATATTTTTTACCATACCATACATATATAGTATAATTATACCTATATTTTGTATATCTCTGAATATATTCAGAGTAAAACATTTTTCTTAGAAAATTGTTTAAACTTACGACTACTGCTAAGAGGAAACCAAGACAATAATAGTTTTCAAGCGAAATAAATACTTCCACGTTTCCTACTAAGATATGGATACTCTGTTTTGGTATTTTCATAGCACAAACTGACCTACGAAGGAATTGTATTGAAATATATTATCTAACCTGTGTTATAATCATCAATATCCTGTAAAGACGAATCCCCAGTGCATTCGGGAACGCAACGGCCATCTTTCAAAATGCCGCGCATTGTAGTCAGCTTGCTTATAACGTTCCCCGTACTTTTGTTTATATGATCATGCTTGTGTTTGTCTATATTGCGAAGGAATTTTTTCATCTGAAAAAAATATTATATTAAAGAATTAAAAGGATTGCTATTGCTTTACTCAGTGCCTATGTATCTATATAAAAATCATGTAACATATAAAATCTATCTCGTATCTATATAAAAATACCTAGATTTTATTGGACCCACTTCTTGGCGGTTGGCCTTAAAATTGGAAGACGAATCCGATGACGATACAATATTTTAATAATATGATGTAATGTCCTTTCCAGGACGATAACAAATGTTTACAAAATATTTTGTTCTATAATTCGGGCTAGTTCGTATAATTAAAATAATAGTTATAAAAAGATATACATAATTCAAGCATACAGTTTTGGACATCTTCTTCGGTGGATCTGGATAGGACATTTTGGGTTCGCCGGGGTTACTGCCTGTTACGTAGAGCGTATTTTTCGGAGGTGCATTTAATTCGGAGTGAACAGACGTCTGAGCTTGCATAGCCTCGTCTTGACAGACCGATATTGTACAGGATTTACTGTTTAAAGGCATGTGGCTAGACTTTTGTATATTATCTGCTTTAGGTGGCTTCTTTTTAACATTTCTCTTTCTACGGACTGGTGATTCATCATTTGATACACTTTCTTCCNTACTAATAAGCGTGTTTTTTAATTTTATTGTTTACAAAAGATTTTGTTCTATACTTAGTTCGGGCCAGTACGTATAGTTAAAATAATAGTTATAAAAAGATATACATAATTCAAGCATACAGTTTTGGACATCTTCTTCGGTGGATCTGGATAGGACATTTTGGGTTCGCCGGGGTTACTGCCTGTTACGTAGAGCGTATTTTTCGGAGGTGCATTTAATTCGGAGTGAACAGACGTCTGAGCTTGCATAGCCTCGTCTTGACAGACCGATATTGTACAGGATTTACTGTTTAAAGGCATGTGGCTAGACTTTTGTATATTATCTGCTTTAGGTGGCTTCTTTTTAACATTTCTCTGTCTACGGACTGGTGATTCATCATTTGATACACTTTCTTCCGAAGTTGAAGGGAAGACCTCTTTTACGCTGAGAACTTCGACATTACATTCGTCTAAGTTAGCAATATTGGTGGTGTCTACTTGACATAGATGATCTGTAGAATGGATACTGATGAAGGATTTTTGAACAGTACACTGGGTATCTTCACCAGACTGCGAGAGTTTCTTTGATACAGTCACTGGAAAGAAACTAAATATATAACTAGGTATAATTTGATTGTAGCGTCCAATAATTTATACATTTATAAATGAAATTTTGACATGGTCAGATTTGTAGTTGTTTTACCGTCATTTATATAAAAATCGCATTCGCACAGGAAAATACACATACTTAATAATGATATTGATATTTTATTTAGTTACCAGAAATTAGTATATTTTTTTTTAATTTATAATTTCAATTTAAGTGTATAAAAATGAAATATTGTAAAGTCTCACTTACCAGCATAATTATTGCTTTCGTTTGGAATGTAGCTTAATTCACCTAAAAAAATTGCATTTACTAGTATTTTACTTATTTTTCACGAACTAATACTAAATACATATTTTTTACCTTTATTATCATTGTCGTCGGTCTTCTGCAATTCTAATCTACTTTTATCCGTTATTTTGTTAGCATTCTTTGAATTTGACATATTTAAACAATGAATTTCAGTTAACGATCTCTGTCAAACAGTTTTCATTTTTATTTTGTCTGCAATTTGATTGTTCTTATTTTGCATGTCACAAATATTTTTTTTATCTTTATAAATTATGGAATAGAGACCATACTTAGTCTTATTTAAATTATACCGAATCTCACTTTAATTTATATCAATTTCATAAGTCTTACTGTAAATACGAGTGGTTCTATTTCCACTCAAGGGAATGATTAGTTTACGTTTCCTCGCTATGCCAACAAGACAAAGCGGAGGTTCCCTCTGAAACTTTGTTATCCAGGTTATAAGGGATACGTTGCGAAGTAAAAATATATAAAGAAAAAATCGTCAACTATTTTTTTAGTCAAACATATTCTGAATACTTGCTTGTTTTTCTTACATTTTTTATTATTTCACAAATTGTTAATATTTATTGGTTTGGTACATATATTTAAGATACCAATTCATATTTACGAATGAAACAAAAGTATATTAAAAATAATAATTATATTTCATTTCATAAGTACAAATCATTACAGAAATTACTCAATGTTACAAAAATAACAAAATAGTTTCAATTGTTCCTTGTAATATGGAAATACATTAAACAATTAACGTAAACACACAACTAATACTATTGTAAAAAATCTTGCTAGCAACTAGAGATGGGCGACCATGATCGATAAGAACGAATATCGTAAATACATCACGCCGTATATTCGCTCTCTAAAAAAGAACATAAATTTAGATATGTGTAACAATATTATAAATAACTTAAAATATTAAAACAAAATAATTAAAAATGTTTAAATTTGAATGTCGAAAATGAAGTCATTCATTCTCACAACAAATCGTTCACAATCGCCCATCACTAATAGCAATCGGACATCATTCACTCGAGCACATGATTGAGGATATATTAAGGCAATAGAACTTTGCAGTCTTTTAACGTTGCCATGCAAAAGTGCATATAAATCCCAAAGTTATCTTTGAACTATGTTTTAAGATACCCGCTAGTTTCTTTATTTATAATATTAAATGTATTGTGAATCGTTTTTTATATTATTTATTGAACTGAGGCGATTCATAAATTACGTCACACGTATATCATGATATTTTAACGTCCTAGCTAGTCACATTTATGAAACCTAAAAAAAAAATTAAATTGTATTATATTTACTTTGAGATACGACATCATAAAATTGAGGGCTACTCTCGTCTTGTCATACAATGTCCCACTCCATCGACACTCACAATCTCCCTTACGTGTGACGTAATCAATAGACAGCCCCATAGTAGCAAAAAATATTAGAAATTTTATTTATATATTACGTTGATATTACTATGGAGACTGACTATTAATAAAGCAATTTAAGAAACAGCTCATATAACTGTGTACTTAAGTTTTATTATCATTAAAATAATGACCTATATAGAGATTAAAAACATTTAAAATGCATGCTAGCTACAGCACATATTTAACTAGCAACTACCATTTTCATACAACAAACCGTCAAATTTCAATTACGAGACAAAATTTCTTTATATTTTTTTTTCAACTTTTAAATTATCATTTTCTTCGTTTCGATGGGTTTAAAATTTGTATATATTCAATACTATATGACCTGGTGTATTTCATACAGGCGCGGTNTAATTTTAAACAAAATCCAAAATCTTTTAAATAACTATTAACTAGTAATTTACTGGACACATTATATTAGTGACCCCCCCCAAAATTTTAGGTTGCAACCGCGCCTGATTTCATATCACAGTATACAAAAACGTGGGATACCTCCGATCGATAACATCAGCTATCTAGCGAGTTCAAATCCAAAATTCAAATGGCATATAATATCTTCTTCTGCCTTGCAAATGACATATTATAATATATAAGTATATAAATTAAGTATTACTTCATGTTAATAATAAAGGCCGTCATGTCGCAGCGGCTCGCCGTCTGACTGTAAACACGACGGCTGTGGGTTGGATTTCCTGTAGGGGGAATAATTTCACACGCAACGTCTCGGTAATTGTGCGGAAAGGAGTATCTTGACACTAAGTTCGTGTTGCCTACCCTACTTCTTCTATATGCTGGATAAACCTTGACGCTATAAAAAATATATATATGGCTGGTAAGTAGTCATGGAGTCACTATGAGAAGAGATTATTGCATTTAAAAGATAGCAACATGTGTTTGTTCATATTGTGAGCTTAGTATGAAGTCTTTTCATTCAATCAGTCTATTGAATATTCATTACGCTATTATCGAGTATATTCTTACGTAAATGGAACACAGCGTATAATAAGAGATCCAGGATCGGCAAAAGAAATTACATACATAATTTAGAAAACTTAACTACTGCCGTCCATTTAATGGACAACCTAGAACAATCTAGAATTCTAGAGCTTATACAACGGGCAGTGCCGAAATAATTAACTAGTCATGACAATATCGTGTGATATTACGATGACGATCGCATACGGGAGAGAGATCCTGTAGACAGGTGGAGCCTCATGGAGACCAGTCCTTGAACCGATTAAATACTGAACATTCGCTATACAGAGCTTTTTCTCTCCGATATGGAGGATCGTTTGCGACTCTGGATACTGCCGGAGGATATCTTTCTTTTGTTTTCATTGCTCGGGCCCGGACTAGCTGATTTGTTGAAATTGCTCGCCATTCTATTGGCGTTTTGTAAGTTGGAGGTTTTTCTCCGCACTGACGGGGACGCTTCAGCGTTGTTCAGCTTGGCAGTGGTAGTCGGTTGTTTTTGTTCTATAATCACAGGTTGTTGGTACTTCCCCACCGCGTTCCAATGTTCTCGTTGCGCCTTCAACGACTCTCTCATCTTTTCTTTGGCTTCGGCATTGTCTGCCAGCATTTGGTTGAGCAATTGCACTGTTTGGTACAGCGCCACCGGACTCAGTAGTCCGAAGTCGTGCAGTGAACACATGTGTAGTATGAAGTTCCTATATAAATTTTTCTCCAGCAGCTCCTTGCCCTTCATCTGTAGGAACATTTGACAGGCGAGCGGTATTTGGCAGTCACCTACGTAGTTATATTTCATTACGTGCAAGTTCCACATTTTCATGAGCTCCTTCTCTCCCTCGTTGACGTCCGTGAACTCGTCAATCATCATCATCGTCTTCTGTTGCAGCCATAACGGGTCTGTCTCGCTTTCTGAGTCGATGTCCAGTTCATTAGGGTATACAGGTAGACAAGTGATAGTATGGTGATATAACCTGGAAAATGTTAATTGGAATTAAGTGAAATATTTTTAGTATTTTTAAAGGTTAATCTAAACATTTTTAAATTGTTTTCACCGATATTGTTATTTCCAACACAATATTCAAAGTCCATTATGTATTATTCCTCATGAAGTACAGTCTCTGCGAATCTAGCACATCACTTTTCTCCAGCTCTAAGCTATTTTTTGCTTTATCAGATCGTAGAAAAAAAAAATAAAATAAAAAAATCGCTTGAGGTAGGAACACAAATGTTTTTCAATAGGCAAGTTATATGTTGATTTGTTTAACCAGTACCTATTGTGCCCGGTGAGGTAGGGCCTTTGCGCGTCAAGCACGTCGCTGTCCTCCAGCTCGAGGAACTCGGCCAAGCTGTGCCGTTGTGGGCGGCGGCGCGCGCGCGGGCGCCACACTAGTAGATGCGTGAGGCAGGCGCGGCGCGTGGGGCCCGCGCGCGGACCGCCCGCACCCCCCCTCCCCGCCGCCGCAATCAGGTCGTGCGGCGAGCCCGTGTACGACCCGTCGTACAACTCGTTGATGGACACGTCCACGCGCGCGCCGCCCGGGATCGGCTGTCGGCAACGAACATCATCATAATATCATTATGTTGTGTTTTAATAGAATAAAGTAGATTAAGAAATTAAAACAAAAAGCGAAGTAACAGTAACAAATTAGAAATGCGATTTTTATATATATTTTAAATATTTTATATTATATTATAATATTTTAAAATTAGACATACAAACAGAACACAACGCCACGTTTTACTTCCCACTGGATCAGAAAATAAAAATAATTTAAATTTCTGTTCTAGTTTTCTCTTTCATTTTCTGATCTAGAAGGAAAATTATAAAATCACTTTGTTGTCCGTCCGTCTGTCTATGTCTGTGGTGAACGATACTTAAAATAAAAATTATTAATCAATAAATAATTATTATGGCTTGTGACACAATTTTTACGTTTATAAAATTTATAACCGTACAAAAAATAAACTGTAATACATGTTGCATAAATAAATATATTATATTGCAGCAATGTTGTGAAAGACACCATGATCACAGTGAAATACTTTGGTGATAATTGTAATTGTAGTTTTTGAGTTAATGGTCAAAATGTATCCCATCGAGTTAGTCTGTGGAACGTTTTGACGCGCACAGATTAAACTGTGACTAACCTAACCCAGCGCGTGCGGACAAAACAGAAAATTTGGCGCCACGTAGCTTCGCTCAGCTCCACCCACCGTGCATAGCATGTTAATGTTATACATTATTTAGTTTTTTTTTAAATATGCTATGTGGACCAAATATAGTGTCGATTTGTCAGCCATCTGTATATACATATATTATAAATAAATATTTTAAAAAACTCACAAAATAAGTGAAATTGAATCTTGAATGGCACAATTTTAAGTGTTTGAGCAAGGAATACAAAGTCCCGCAGTCCAACGAGCACCATGGACAGTGTAAATCATCACAAGCCTCCGTTTGCTGCCTCGAATTGTTATTGTATAGAAATTGATATATTATTTGTTGTCTTTTTGATTCACCTTCATTTGTTTCTTGTTTTAATTTTTCACCTGAAGTATGAGAATAGAAGAGATTTTAAAATATTGCACAAAAAAAATCACAATCAGGGCACAGTAAGCCTATTATGACACAGTGTGACTTTACCATGCCAAAGGAGTAAAATGAAATAATAAATACGGAGATGGTGCACCTGTACATTAAGATATAGTGTTGCTGTGCCATGTTGTCCATTTTTTTTATGTTTAAATACATATCCAGAACATATAAGTGTAGACAAATAATTTACACATTTTTTTGGCATACATACATTTATACCGATATGCAAAAAAGACAAATTATTTCAGATGAAAGCCAGTCGGGGAGCAGGGGCACAAAGTGTGACTGTAAACGCCACTGGTTATGGACTTGATCCCCACTCGAGGAAATAAAATATTTATTTAGTATGTATTTCCATTTCTTCACTCTGGTATCGAGGCAAACAATGGAGTTGAGTTTTGTTTAAATTATTTTAAGTATAAATAATAAGATAAACAAAAATAAGTTTATTTAATACATACCATTTTTAATTTCACTAGTAGAACACTTTTGGGCAGAAAGTTTATCTTTAACTGAACTGGATTCTTTTTTAACACCATTTGTATCCTGATATAGTTTGGGCCTGTTAACTAAACCATTTGTGGGCTCTTGACTCCAACTTAGCTTTAACTTTAATAATGGCCTCACTTTAAATATATTAAAAGGATTTGTTTCCGAATGGAGATCATTTTCCTGAAAAAAATATAATAATAATGTATAAAGCTTGTATAACTATATAATTCTCCTTGTTTTTTGTCTTTAGATATCTCTAATCATCGCTGTAAATGAAATTTTGATTGTATTTTCTCATATGCATTGTTGTTCCATTACATTTTCAAAAGTTTATATTATTGTAATATTTTTCTGTCCTTAGAGTGAAAATACATTTAAAAAATGATAAAAGTATACTAGGTGATCATAATAAAATGAACTTACATTTGGTATAGTCTCCCACTGAGCCATTAAAGCTTTGTGTGGAGATCTAGCTATAGTAGCACTGCGTCCACCAGGAGTGACATCATGTAAGACTAAATCATATTCACCATTCGTAAGTAAACAACGATTGTGTTTGTCATACACTATCAATTCACTGCCATACAATTTACTCCATTTGCAATCAGTACTTGATGAATTTAAATCAGTAGATGATTTAAGACGTTTTGTTAAAGGTTCTGTAATAAGAATGTTTAAATGTTAAAACTTGTATAGCCTTTCTATTTCACCTGCACATTTTATAATATATTCACATTTATATCACAATAATATTACAAGCCAACAATCATTTATTTACTAATCTAAATTACTTTATTATTATTTTAAAAACAATATCTATACATAGAAAGATAAAGTTTGAGCCAATTCAATAAAACAGTTATTTTATAGCAATTTAGTTTAACATAATATGTAGCTTATATTCATTTATGAATCTATTATAGAGATTAGCAAGAATAAATAAAGACAAACATTTGAAAAATCACTACTTTGGGTTCTATTACATTGGTAATTGCCCTCAATAACAGTTTATTTATATATCTTCAGGAGACAGTGGACAGCTGAATTTTCCATATACAGAGAGTGATTAGTTATATTATATTTTTATCATATGTATTGATGGTGCTTCATTTTGTGTCTTTACTTACCATCATTTTCCCCATTAGTAATTTCTGTAGAACTAGCACCATTGGTATTAGCTGAGGCGTTTGTGACAGTTACTCTTAACATCAACATGTAAGACTTGACATTAGGGCCTTGGGATGGACTAAATGTGTCACTAGAGATACTGACTGCTGATGCCATAGCTGGAGGCTCAGATGTTGAGGGGTTTAGAGGTACAGAACAGCTTCCAACCTATCATTTAAATTATTAATAAGTGTAATTTAGAAAGACAAAATTATAATCATCAGTGTCAACACTTGTTTATTATTAACAGATTATACTTACTGATACTTCCACAATAGCAGATGAGCTTTCTTTCCTTTTCTTGTGACAAATTTTTAATAATAATGTTTCAACTTTGACTTGAAAATCTCTAGGGTCTTCCAAGCTTTTATCATAAAAGCCCAAAAATGTTAAAGTCATATAACCACCTAAACTATTAGGTTGTAATTCAGTACTCTTTTTTAAAGTTATTTTTTCCAATAAGCAATCTACTTTAAACCCAATACGAGTTTTATTACTCCTAGACATTCTGCGTTTCATATAGGACAATGTCCTGTTAAGAAAAATTGGCTGCAAACAAAAACACTCCATAAAACAATTGTTCATAGACCATTTACACTGTAAATAATTTAAAGTTGAATACGAACCGATAACATATTACGCGTCCGTAAAAATCTATATATCTGTGTAGGCTCTGAAATAAGACAGATATTTAAATATAATGTCCAAATGATACATAAGAGAATGCAACTTATCATCACTCACTATCGCGACTTACTTTCGAATGCTTGTAAAAATAACTCATGGTCAGCCTGTAAGTGGTCTATTTTTGAGTTTTTATTTGTTTCACTATCTTTTTCACGCTTCTTTGGAGGCATTTTAGGCTTTACCTAACTAACTTAGTACTGAAACCGCCAAGTTCATCAGTTCGTTGACTTGACAGCGTCAGGTCAAGTCATAGACAAATTCACTTAGGTTTTGTGCTTGTACGCTGATGCTATTTTGAGCATATACATCTGTCATATTATAGATAGCGCGTACTTTTAGCAGTTGAAAATCAATAAAATACAATAGATATATTGTTACTCACCGTATTTTTTTTAATTGTAAAATTTTGTTGAAACCGTTACACAATAAACTATTAGTATAGTAATAAATATGAACATTATATTACTAGTTTAAGGTTAAAAAAAATTAAAGACGCGTAAATCCATAGATCAGGCAGGCTTATGTGAAGTCAAATAATAATTGTCAATTTATTTTGACATTTATACAAATATAGGTATTAGGTAGTTTTGTAAAATGCTCTTATTTCTATGAAATTTTACAAATAAGGAAATAATGACACTATGCAAAAAGTTACTAGAGAAAAGAAAATTATACAAAGAAAACTAAAATGGATTCAGTACCGGGCAATTCAAAAAGGCTTAGATCCAGCATTAATTAGACACTATTTTTGTGTTAATAATAAAGAAAAATCATTATTTATAGGTTTAAATACCGCGATAATAACAGTAGTATTAGTATTTATATTAGGAACTATAACTAGTTTCGCAGTGGAATATTTAATAAGTGCAAGATGTTTGTTACCTATTAATCACTTGGTGTGGGAAGCGACGCGGCCGCTTGCCGATTGTAACTATTGTGCGAACGTTACGAAACCTATTATACTACAGAACATCACACGCCAAAATTTTAGGGTACGATATTTTTACTAGAGTTAAAGCACTCCTTGGCACAACGATTTTAAATTTATAACTTTAATTTTTGTTCTGTTTATGTACAGAAGTATGCATATTCTTCAAAGCCAATAATAGTAAAAAGTGCTGTAAAACACTGGAGAGCGACCAGAGAATTAAATTTTTATATATTTAAAAGACTGTATGAAGAAACTCTTGGTAGCTATGAGAGCTTGGAAGAAGGCTGTCAATTTCTTAACTTCAAGACAAATATTTTTACACTGAAACAGGTATTTGAGATGCCTGATGCTCGAATAAACAATGATCCTGGGCAAGAGCCCTGGTATGTAGGATGGTTAGTATTTGAAACATAAACTATTGAGATTGTAACTTTATTAAATTTCAGTTAATATTTTTTCATTATTCTAGGGGAAACTGTCATCCTAACATTCTAGCAAGTATTCGACAGTACTACAGTATTCCTGAATTTCTGCCAGAAGATGCAGAATTTCCTGCAACTGAAAATATATTCTTTGGATATGAAATAGGAGCTGTCATGCATGTAGGTTAAATATATTATTTTTTACTATATGTTAAAAAAAAGCTTCAGTTTTTCCTGTATGTATAATGGACAAGGGGCACTTAATGTGAACACTCTGTTCCCCACTCATGAAACATTACACCTTGAGTGGTGGACCTCTATATCATATTAGTTTACAGAGCAGGTAAATAAAAATAAATACAATAATTGCGGCAATTGTTGATCAAAACCACTCTCAAATTTCATATGCTACAATGGCTTTAACTTACTAAATAATATACCTTAATATATAATGTATGATTATCCCCTTAATGCATTTTCAGTTAGACTATATACCCCGATTAATGTGGCAAGGGCAAGTTAAGGGTAAAAAGATATGGACTGTAATTCCTGTCCCAGAATGTGAACAAATATGTCAGAAGATTCAGTATTATGTGGAACCAGGAGATATTGGTAATATTTTTTGTCTGACATAATATGACTATCAATAGCATTCCAAGTTGACATCCACATGCTTGTGCTCCTACACCACTACAGCTTCAAATGTGTGAAGTGTAGAGTTAATATCATTAGAATTCATTAATTGCTACTGTTGTATTATTATTTTAACAAGAGCCACTGTTGAGTTTGTTGCCGGCTCTTTTTCAGAAGAGCTGTTTTGCAAACCAATGCTAGCTACATGTTAATTGGACAACTCAAAAATACTTGCGTAACTCTATTTAAATAATTAATCATTTTGAAATTAACTTTTTTGTGAAAAATAGTTGCTTAAAAAACTTTATTAAAAGTACAATTTAAAAAGCAGTATATGTATATTATATAAATATTAAAATAAGATTTGTAAGAACTAGTACTTTTCTGTTGCAGTTCTATTGGACACACGTCTTTGGTACCATGCAACAACTATTCCAAAAGGCCAGTTTTCTTTGACAGTGCAATCTGAATATGGTTGATTATATTATTTTCACCAGTGCTTCAATTTCAGTATTACTTACATATCGAGATGCCAAAGTTTATTATTTCTCTGTATACATTTTTTTAAAGTGCCATTTTATTATATTGTATGACTATTTACATCTAGCTTTAAGGACTATAATTATAATTTTTTTGTCATATTTATTTGTGATTAAATTTTTTTACACCACTAAGATGTTGCATTTTGAAATTTCAAATAAAACCATGTTAAGTTTAAAACATTTTTATCTAATTCTATTATCAAATTACTGTGAAGCATTGGTTGGACTTTAAAAACAAAACACAAACAGCAGAAAAATATGTTTTATCAAATCATTTTTAAAAAATGATTGATTTTCATTCCGTCCAATCCTTCACTTCACTGTGTACAAATTTTATAAAGTTTGAATAGAGATCAGGTTTTGAAACAAAGTACAATAAGCTCATGACAATATCAATACTGCCCTGGCGACGAGTTCACATTACCATTGTTAGCATTATTGTATAGTTCTAAAACCCATAATATGCATATAATGCAATTTCATAATAGCAAAAAAATAATTTCTCACTTGACCAGATATATGCCAAATTATCAATGGACAATATATAATTGACATAGCATAATGATATCACAAAACAAACAGTACCACTATGAATGGTACATAAACATGAACAATATATTAAAACAAAGAATTTTGTTTCTTATTTAAAAAAATAAAATAAAATAAGGACTAAACATGAAATAATTTAGGTGGTTCTTAATAGAGAGAGAGCCCTAGCACTAATTATCTTAGATTACCGTAAAATTGTATAATTCAATCATTATTATGAAATTCTAAATATAAAATGGAATATATTGTGTAGTATGTGCTAGGGCACATTAGTTCACATCCACAATTTTAAATATATTGCAACTACCCAGGTAGATCGCATATGGTAGATGCACATGCAATATTGTGATTAAAAGAACTGCCATACTCCAAATACAGCATCCTTTATGGCTTCTACATATTGTGCAGGTACCCAGTACACCCAATACCTGGATCCTTCTGTAGGGCCAAGTTGTAGACCCTGTAAAAAATAAAAACCATTGTACATATAAGTTTTATAGAGTTTTAAACACTTCAAAATTTTCTTTTTCCTATTGTGTATGACATTTAAAAAAATGTAAAAATATTTAATAAATCACTTTTTTGCCAAATGATAATTTTTAGTAATAATCTGAGGGTACTGGAAATTTTTAGAATACAGAGTGGCTAATATAACGGAAATAAATTGTGACTAGGATTTCCAAATAGTTCAATAAGAACATATGGATTAATTGATTGCTTGGATGGTTTACAAGAGGTAAACATCAAATCTGTCACTATGTTCAAATATTTTTATATTATTTCTAAATAATATGTATACAAAATATAAAACATTAAATAGTAGTACTTTTACTCACCATTATGTGATATTCTTCATGTTCCTTAATAGGTTCAGATACAATACCTGTTGAATAAAAAACAAATATTTACAATATTCAGGCACCATATACTTTTGCAATTTAAAATATTTTAAGCTGAAGAGCAACAACCATCATTGCATGCATTATGAATTATATTATTTCTGTAAATATTTTTTCTTTTATAAATATATTCCTGAGTTAATCACAAATAATTAATTAACACCCAGAAATTATATTTACTTTTAATAGAGGTCATGGCAAGCTTCTCAGTACGCTCTTTCGTTCCCAGCCACAGTTGGTCCTGTTCTGGTTTGAAAGTGAGCCTCACTTTGCCTCCATGTTTATTTAACATCCCACTTAATGGCACAGGAGGAAGTGGTTCCTAATAGTAAATAATTGTACATATAAATTTTTAATACATAATTTCAAGGATTTTTTCACTGTATTTTACATATAGCAAGATAAATAGATGAAACCTAGTGTTACCCTGTTTCCCACACACCACTCAATGTATTGTGTTGTGTGGTAAAAGTGGCTGTGCTTTGTATTATTACAAGAGTGAGGAAATGAAAATAATTCATTCACCCTAGTGGGAATCAAACCCCCAACTGTTGCGTTTTCTGCAATTGATATTATTTATTTTGTAAATAACCACCAAAAAATAAAACACATATATGATATTCTGTCAAGACCCTCTGTTAATTATTCATTAGACTAGAGGGAATTGAACCCTCAACTACATCTAACAGTCAGACACTGTACCAAGGTACTCTTATCTCTTTTTTATGTTATTAATAAAAGTTCATTAAATGTGAACTTCTTTATAACTATACCTTTATATTATTCTTTAAATTATATTAAGATCATAATATGTCTAAGTAATTTACATATATTAATACTGTGTAATATACATACCTTAACACCTTTAATTCCTGGCATAACATCTGGAGGGATTCCTTTATCAAGAACTTTTCTGTGGATTTTTTGTACGCACAGTGGTTCCTTACTTGACTGACTACTATTTTTTTCTTCTAAAATTTCCTATAAAGTATAAATATACTTTAGTGATAAGAAAAAACCTTAAAATCATAAATTTGCTTCATATACAAAATATCAGAGAATGATATTGTTCAATATTGTACCTTAGGTGCACTTTTCACAGCCAGTATATCATCCATTTTAGATCCAACAAGCATTACCTTGCCACCTTTTACTATTCCAGCATTTCTTAATGTAACATTATCCCGGGCCATGCCTTTAATTATTAATTTTTGAGCTGATTGTTGTACGCCGCATATCCTTTCTAAGTGAGCTTTGAGTTCTAATACAGTAGCATCATAAGCAAATGTGATGTCATGTCTACTTTTATTAAAAACTACGGTAAATTCGATTTGTTCCGGGATCTCACATATTGAATCTTCTGTTGATTCTGAACTACACGCAGCGGTTTCAGTGGAGGCTTCGATGTGCGGTTTGCCATTATCAACACATGCTTTGTTTTCGATAGCTACTTTTGAGCTGCCATTGGCTATTGAATTAGGGTCTAAATTTTCTGCGGTGTCTCCTTTTTCAGACGCTAAAAAGTGACATGAGTTAGCAAAATTATAGAACAAAAGATATTTCCAGGACCAAACAAAATTGTCAAAAACCATTACAACAAACTTAATAGAAATATGTATTGAACCATACCTAGATGTTCCATGATTCAACACTAATTGTATACTTGGATTTACCTAATAAACAAAAAATGTATATTTTTAGAGAAGTTGTTTTGAAAAAATAATTAAAAATACAGCCGACTGGCTGACGTGAAGCAACAAATTTTTCATTAATCGTCAGTCTTTGTGTTGCGTTCAGAAATAAAATTAAAATAACCGTGCTTTAACAAAATATTTTTACACGTAATATTTGTTAAATTTTATTATTAATCTATTTTATTGCTTAAATTAATATATCTATTAAGAAATTTCGTAAGCAATGCTTAATGCAAGTTCGGTATTTACGGTTACGGTACTGTTATTTGATTTGATTGTGATTGATATATTGAAATTATTTGATCCTTAAGAGAGTTACGCTTTCGATATTCTGTGAACACGTTGCTATGGCGCCAAATTTCTAAACAAAATATTACAAATAGTTTTAATCATCGTTAATATCTAGGTAGTAACTTAGTTAGCCCGAAAATATGAGTTTCAATGTTGATGACCCATTAGCTGGAATTTTAAGTGATGGGAGTGATGATAGCTTTTTTGATGATGATATACTTGGAAAGAAAAAGCCACAAAAGAAAACTGAAACTCCGATTGCGGCCAAGAAGAACGCTTTATTTAATCTAGACGAAACAAAAACACAAGAAAGTAATATTACAGACGAAAAAACATTAACAGGGGATAAAACTCATACTCTCAAGAAGGAACATTCATTTGATTTTAAGAACAAAGATGATTCTCTAAAGACTATTTCTTCAATCAACTTTAAGCATTCGACTTCAAAGGAGTCTGTACATCAGCAAATTGAATCTAAAAGTAAATTGTCCTCTGATAGAAATGAAACTACTAAATCACCGGCAAAGTCAAAAGTTAATATGAGTAATATTGATAAAACTAATTTTAATGAATTAAGTGGAAACGTAAAGAAAGAACCAAAAAAACATTTAGATAAAGCTAAAAGTTCCCAGTCCTTGCTAGACGATATTCTAGGAACACCATCAACTAAAGTAACAAACCAACATACAACAGCAAGAAAACAAAATTTTGATTTAGATTTGTTTTTTAATAATGCAGATACAAAAACCAACTTGCCGTCTACCAAATCAAATAAACAAATATCTTCCTCTAAAATCGAAAATTCTAAAGAAGTTCATAATCAGCAAAAAAAAAGTATATCTAATGACGACTGGCTAGGTATATTTCAAGATAAAGAAAACATAGAAGAGGAAGACGAAAATGTTCCCGCTTGGCTTGGAGGTGGCTCAATTAAAAAACCCAAAAATATCGAAGAAACTGCACAGGAACATCATTCAGAACCTTCCAAAGCAAATGTAAAGGAATTTGAAAAACCTAAAGCAAATGCTGAAGAACCGGAACCGCAAAAAGATACTGTAAAAGAAATAAAAGGAGACCAAGTTTTATTAAGAAATTCGGAAACTATGAATAAGCCAACATTAGATAGTAAAGACGATCTAACTATGGAAGGGGCTGCTCTTTATTTACAGCAACAAGAATCGCAGCTAATGGTAGCTTTACAGCTGAAAGCGCAAGACGAAAAATTGGCGGCAATGCAAGGTGAGATTTTTATTTATTACGCTTATATTATCGCTGTGGCAATTATGGCTATTCAGTCTGGGATTCTAAAGGTTTAACAAGGCTTAATTATTATTGTAAACGCGACTGCTCTGGGTTCGATTTTCACTCACAAACAGTTAAAAAACACAGTTATTTAATATTATATTGAGGCCGTTGTGGCGCAAAGGCACAAGGGTACTGTAACACGGCCGTTGTGAGTTCGATCCCTACTCGAGGAAATGAAATATTTACTTACGTTTATATATCCATTTATTCGCTGGTGTCGAAGCAAAGCGCGGCGTTGAGTTCTTCCACTCAACACGCATTGCCTCCAGAATTCGGCAGTGAAGAACGGAGTGTCTTAACACTAGGTTCCCTCTGCCTACCCTGCTGTGTGCGGGATAGAGGGTGAAGCTGATTTTTTTCAATATTTTAATTTCCTAGCTCAGTAATATGTCAAAGCGCGGCGTTGAGTTCCGCTACTCAATGCGTCTCGAAAATTTTACGTAATGCGAGGAACGGATTTTCTTAATAATACGTTCCCTTTGTCTACCCTGCTATATGTGGAATACAGCGTTTAATTTTAAAAAAACCTATTTGTATAACTTAATCTAACCTAACCCGTCACGAAATTGTTTTTAGAGCGATTTCAGAAAATGCATGTCCAATTCTTACATCTTCCAAATTAACAAACAATTTTAGTTTTTTCTTAAGTTTGAATTTTATAACTACATAATTATATTAAGATAAATATTATGTCTATGTTGCATCCTATATATTTTAGCTCCATTATTTATATACCTTTACAATTTAAAGTGCGACAAAAGGAAAGTCAAAGGGTTCAACGTGAAGCTGTACTCGCCCAGCACGAACAGCTTGACTCAATGCTGCGTCGACAAACTGAAAATAGAGTCCAAATGCAAGCTATTATAAGTGCCCATCAAGAACGTATCACACAAAGAATAAAGGTGAGGGTAGATAAAGGTAAATATTATAGCCATTTCTAAAAGTATCTCAATTCGTATGTAAGGTTAAACCACGATAAATAATACAAATTTTTACTCAATTGATAACTATCGTACCGTATCGTAACTATCGTATCGTATCGCAATTAAATTATAATTTAATAAAATTCCAAAACCTCGAAAGGAAAAACCAACAATTGGATCATTATGTTGTCCGTCTGTCAAGACCATTTAACTCGAGATTACGTTACGTATCAACCAGAAATTATTATCAAATATTCAGATCTACGTGCCTTTGCGGCACAAAACAAACAAAAGTTTGAAGTTTCTAAGTCTATGCAATCAATAGATACGTACATTTATGCCTCGTTTTTGTCGCATTTTATATAAAGTTCACACAAATTTAGGTTGTACCTTCCGTTGAACTACAATTCTGAAATTGGTAAGGATTCTCAGTCACCTAAGATTCCAAGTCCTTCTCGCACTTAACCGATTTTTTATATCAAGTAAAATACCCTTTTTTATTGTATTTTGAGAGCTTGACTTACTTTTTTATTTATATATATATATACTATTACTATACTATACTATACTATACTTTTTTATTTATATATATATTTATATATATATATACTATTTTTATTTATATATATACTATTATTACATGGTCCTGGGTTTATTTTTATTACAGGCTTTATTAGGCGATACCAATACAGAAGATGAAACCTCTGGTCTGCAAAGCGATTATCAAGAAGTGGAAAGGAAAGAAACTCCTTTTACAAAAGAGAGGAAACAGTTGTTGCAACTAGTTCAATCCTTGCAAGAAAATCACGATAAAGAAATTGATTTAATGGAAACATCTTATAGGTAAGTATGTGTTGATGTAGACCATTACCACGAAATATAAACACTGAGATATATTATTCCAATAATATGTATAGTACGGTCGACGAGTGGTGGCTACTCTGACGCTAGTTGTAGATGGCTGCGTTGATTTAATTTAAGGATTTTTCTAAAATTCAGAAAGCCTAAATTCAGGGTGGCCGACGCATTGACTATATTGTAGTTTGCTAAAGCTTTTAAAAATAAACATTTAATATTGTGTAACAAAAATAATAACAATAAATGTTGTAGGCGTCAACTTGCGTTTCTAGAAGTTTCCTTTACTCAAACAGAAGAAAGAATGAAAGAAGATAGTGACAAACTAATCAAATTTTGCTCGGAAAAGATCAGTTGGTTGAACAACCATCATTTGCAATACAAAAAAATGACAGAAGAAAATTTGAATTCTCTAACGGAGAGACATAAAGCTGAGAGCGATATGCTGAGAGAACAACATTTGGAGAATGTTAAAGTGTTACAGGAACATCATACAGCCCTGATGGAGAATGTAAAGTGAGTTATTGGTGATATTTTTTTTTTGTCTTATTTTTCAATCAATTATTTGATTCATTTGTCGACCATATCTAGTGGTAATAAAAAGATATCTATGTCAAACAATCCGTAGACCATTCTGCCGGCTAAACTGTCGATCGATCTGTTGGGCTCCGTATATTACTTAGATTAAGATAAATACTTAATAAAGAAAACAAATAATATACCTACGAATGGTATCTATATTCTATAACAATGATATCCATTATTATTTTATAGAAACGCAGTTAAACAAGAACAAATACTTATAAAAGATTCAGCTAGTTTCTCGTCGGATCTTCAACAATTATTAAACAATGTTACAGAAGGTAACAAGAAATGCGCCATTTTGTATGACAAAGTCGAGTTGTTGAGTCAAAATACTCAAAAAGACGTCGAAAGAAGTGTGCACTTTAGAGAAACGCAAATAACTGGTAAGAATTTATTTTTAATTTACATTTGTTATCTTGCAGATAGTGGAGAAAATCTATCTATTAAAGAGGTGCAAAGTTTTTTTATTTGCTATATTTTTGTCATTGTATAATAATAATTATTTTGTTTAAACGAGTAGATATGCTTGAACAGCTCAAGAATGATAAACTGAACTTCGAAAAAGAGAAATCAGAGACTAAAGATATGGTCCATATGTTGGAAGTTCGTCTTAAGCAAATGACGGCGGTAAGTACCTAATTAATTTGTTGTTGTTGCACATAGCCCGGTGAGCAAAGGGAACCCGGTGAGCAAGGGGAAGGGAAAGGGTGAGTGTTAAGACATTTCGTTTCCTTATTAAGTACCACCGTTGACCACTTTCCGAAGAAATTCTTGAGGAATCACGTGTTAAGTGGCGGAAACAGGGACAACTTGGAAACAGTCATAGTGCTTTACTTAATCACTAAATCATACGTTTTTATCAAGTTATGTTGAAAGTCTTGTATGTGCGCTTACAGCTTATTTGTTATTAGCTTCTTTGTAAAGAAATCTCCACTTAACATACTTCTTAAATATAACGTTTCATTCACTTGTTCTACTATCCTATATTTACACTCGTCTTACATTTGTCCTTTTTTTATTTCTTTCAATTACCATAACTTTTGTCTATTTGGGTACCTAAATGTTTATTTCAAATTTCGCTTTTAAATAACTTTTTGTAAAAATAAATTACAACTATTAGATGATTGAAGAAGAATCAGCAGGACTAAGGCAAAAGAAAATGGATTTTGAATTTGAGAAGGCAACTTTTAGCAAACAGACGGAATTTGCCAAAAATATATTGAAAAAACAAGATGAAGAAATAAAGGTAACTTACTAAACATATCAAATGTATAACACTCTGTATATGGCAATATAGTCAGAAGATTAAAAACCGCCAAATTTGCGCGACATCTTGTGTTGAGTGGCAGAACTTTTTAGCATCATTATATTCAGCTGTTTTTTTTAAATACGATAACTTCTCAATATTCAACTGATTTGGTTTTAAAAAAATATCGACACCATGCGTATATTTATCTCATTTTTTTAACTTATTAAAAGAAATAATTGAATATAGGACGTTAAGTTATTTTTTTGTTAGTACACTGAATATTTGAATATATTTTTTTTCTTATTTGTGAAATAAAATGTTATTTTATTATGAATAATCAAAATAATATTTATTAGATATTGAAAGATGATATTCAAAAGGAATATCAAGAGAAGAAGGCTAGAATAGAAGAGGAGAGAGCGAAAGCGCTCAAAGATAGTGCATTAATCGCGAAAGAAAAAACTTCTATACAAAGTCTGAAATTGGAGCTTGAGGTTTGTTTATTTTTTCGTTATTATACGTTGTTATATAGAAAATTGTCATTCAATTTTTTGAATATATTATTGTATTTACACAAAAAATATATAAACATGTTTCGTTATTTCATGTTCATCTAGGTGGTAAGTAGGTTTATTTGAATTTGAATTTTATAGAAAACTAAGGCTGAATTACAAGCACATTTAGATCAAATGACTGAAGAGAGGTCGAAGTTGAATACGGAGAAACAAGAGTTGCATATTGACCAGCAAAGAGCTATGTCCAAGTAAGTTACCATTATGTTAAATATTCATTATTTATATTATCTTTTATTATTTTCTCGCTTTTTTTAATGCAGGCAGAGGGAATGTAGTGTTACTCTGTTTCACACAAAACTCAACTTATGTCAGAATTTTTCTTCTTACCAGAAATAAAAATAATTAATTTCCCCCAGTGTAAAATCTCGTCTCATTATCTTTTATTGGTTCATAAAGTGGTGGTAGATTTAAACGCAATATTATATTTAATATTTTTATTTCAACATCAACATGACCTATTTAAAATAAAAAAAATTACCTGTTTTCAGAAGTAGAGATCTAGATCTCTTAGCCAAAACGGCAATGGAAAAACAATCACAAGCCGACAAAAAGTATTCCGAAGCCGAATTCCTGCAAAAGAAATACGAGGACCGCATAAGAAGAATACAAGAGCACGTGGTTTCATTGAATAATAGAGAAAAGCAAATAGCCAAAGAAAAAGTCGCCTTGTCAAGAGAGAGATTGAGTTTGCACAATGAAAGGAAGGAACTGGAAGGGAGACAGTGCTCATTGTGCCAAAATACGCAATACACAAGTTCGTTTTATAGTTATACGCCAGCTCAAGTGCAACATCCGGTTTCCAGAGACTATGGGAGTTATAGTCGTGGATTTATGAAGCCTATGAATAATGTTGTAGAGGAAACTACCATAGATAATGTGGAAACGGAAATAAGTCATTTGATGGGAGCAATGGTAGACAGAAAGGATTTACAGGATGTGGGTCAAGTGCAGGAGAGTACTGGTTTTAAGGTGAGTTACATGAAACATGAAAAAAAAAGTTATTTTGGTACCGTCGACTCCGTCGAGGCGCAGCGCAATCATAGTTGTGGGATCGATTCACAATTGGGAGAAAGAATTAATTATTTCCTCGTTCTGGTGAAGGAAGCGTTCTCCGCCACTTAATAGATAATGCCTCAAAGAAATGGCGGTTCGTGGGGAATGGAGTGTCGTAACACATAGTTCCCCCTCTGCCTACGCTATTATATGTGGAATGCAGCGTGAAATAAAAAAGTTGCTATCTTCTTTATATTTGTTTCTATTGTCAGGATTACATGGACCCCAAGTTTATGATGCTGAGATTAGATGTTCAACAAGTAATAAGCAACCTCGATCACACTAGAAGGGAAATGGAGAAAAATGAACGCCATGAGTAATTATGTTAAAAAGCAAGTTCAAAAATAACCTAAATTAGAGCGTATTTATTACACTAACATATTACGGTTGTACGTGTGAAATAAAAGACTGAACATATATATTAGCATTGTTTCATTTAATTTAATTCGATAATGACATATCTTATTTTCCATATTAATAGTTTTATCAAAATTTACACAAAACATCTACACTACTTATAATATTACATTGTAAAAATATTTAATTTACAATTGAATGGTGGCTAACATTTAATTATATTATATAAAACGTAAGTATGTGACTTACACAGAATTACCCAGTCTTTGAAAAATTAGGTAGTAACAATATGGACGGCCTTGCCTTATTATTCTAAATCCAAATATACGTAAATAAGATATTTTCTTTAACCCTTAATCGGGCACAGGTCAATGTTTTCGCACCATACCAATTTAAACCCTAAACAAGCAAAGAAAAATAATTTACCAACAGAAATAGTTTTCATCCAGTTACAGTTATACATTGCTTAACTATATTAATAACGAAATAAATTGATTTGGTATCCTGCCCGTTTAAGGGATAAACTATATATACAAAAGATATTATTGTAGTAAATGTTTTTTTTGTTATCTACATAATTTGTCAACATATTAATTTAAATTATTCATTTTAAACTCAAACGCCGTTTTACTTAAGTGGTCTATTAGTATAGAGTAACTAATTATAAACACTTAAGTTTGATAAATAAGTGTTCTATATAATATGTAGGTACATAATAAATATAGTTAAAATATATTAACTGTATTTATAATAAAATAATGAAAAACAGGTATATATTGAGAAATATATTATTACTGTTTGGTAGATTTCACATAAAGTTTTATTTAACATTATTGGAATACAAGAAACAACAGCTTTTTCCACTGATTTAATAGTAGTTTGAAACATGTTGAAAGATTTTCAATGAAGATTAATCTTTAGCTTTAGTTAAGAATATTAGGTGTAATGGACATTTTGCGTTATTTTTAGCACATTTTTTATAAATGGTATGTTATAAAAAAAGCGCTCGTCTGATGTCATTATGTAAGATTGATTTATTTTATTTAAAAGTTAGTTAAAAGAAATAAAATCTACCTACATATTTTGTAATATCAACTGGTCTAAAAAAATATTAAGGAACAGTTTTACTCATACTAATTATACCTAACAATATTTACATTCAAATATTCTATTTTATATAATATAGAAGAATTATTTGAAATATATTTTTATATAAATTATATTGCTGAATGTTAAACATAATTGAGATAAATGAAATTATCATTACTTATTATTATAAATATTATAATTGACATAACATAAATATTACATTGATATAAATATAGATTACATTGATATAATTTTCTATGAATGTTTTAAAATTTTTATCACAGTCCTATTAATATCAAATTTCAAATAAAATTTACCAAAATAAAAAAATATAATAAATTGTAATTTATAATATTTTAAGGGAATTCTTTATTCTTATTAATTAAATTACAAATTTAAAAAAACAAATCCGTAAAAGTATTTATCTATTTATATAATTGGAAGGCTATATATGATTTTTTTTATAAAATGGCAACACTAAATTTTTTACTAGTGTTTACTACAATTAATACTAATTTTAATTGAAGTTAGTAATAATCTTAAGTAGAAATGTAAAGCTATATGTTTGGCAGAGCACATTTAAGTTCAATGATAATCATATGCTGTCAATATATTTAGTAAATATGTGTTGTAAATCAACAAATTGGCCACATATAACTTCTTGAATAAAAATTACCTATTTTTAATATTCATACAATAGATTTTCTGAATATATGGAAGTGCTCTGCCATTAACAGAATAATGTAACATACGTTATGACTTCATATCTGGCTTTTGATATTTGACTTCGAGTAGTTGTGGATAATTTTCTACAATTGCAAGTAATATTCCATCTATGTAGTTTCTTAATTGGACGTTTACATCTTGTTGTTCCTTTAAAGCTTTCTGCAACTGAAATAAAAAATATGCATTATTTATCATATATTTTTTATATATAAAAAGGAATCGTGCAACGGAAAAATGAGGTGTTTCATAATTTCATTATAGGTCATGTAAAAGGTGGAGGAAATGAAATTAATGCAATTAATTCATATATTATACCCACTAATTGTTTCACTGTTAATAATAATCAAACTATAACATATAGTCAAATAATAACTAACTACTAAGATTAGGAGAAAATCAATAATTACATCACACGAACTTCATATTTTGACCGCCGTAGGGGCACTGTAACGTTACATGATTTGGATTTTTACACCCAGAAATGATTAAATTACGACAGCAGGTCTAAAATTGTGCGTATAATTTATATTATTATATTTAACCGTACGTACATGTGACGTAATTTATGGATGGCTCCTTATGAGAGTAAAATTTTATTGTAACAATTTGTTATTACAGTATAATATATGAATACAGTATGATCGAGGAGTCGTGGCCGAGTAGGCTGAAAATAATCAAAAATAGAAAAATCCTAAAATCAACTCAACATAGCCATCTACAGTTAACTTCAGGGCGACCACAATTCGTCGACCGTACTATAGATATTGAAAATATGAATATACATAATTAAGTAGAACATGCAAGTCAAGTTAGGCAAGGTACAGGACATGCACACGTCAGTGTAAATGGCGTACCTTTTCCAACTCTATGCTGTGATCTGTGTGTGTGCTACCAACGAGCTGCAAAAACGCATATATATTATATCAATAGTTATATCTCGCAAATTATATTATTTAGGAGCTTATCGTGATTTTTATGTACAATTTTTTTATCAATTCAATATATAAACTGTTTAAACTTCATATAACGTCAGTGAAGGTAGAATGGAGAGAAATATAAATGAATATTAATTTTCTATTACAACATTATTTGTTATTTTAAAATTATTACGTAACAAACATATAATATTAATAATGTATTGACTTTTCTACTGGCAACCGAAGAAAGTAGGTGCTAGATAATAAAATAACGATGATACTACAAAGAGTGTATCATTCCATGAAAAACAAGCCAAAATAACCGAAATAGAAAGATTTCGACGTTTAAGGGAGTTAGTTGATAAATCGAATGACGTTATAAGGAGTTTGTAATCTGTGATGATAAAGCATTGCTATTATTGATATTTTTTTGTCTGTTGTGTATTAATTTTATCGATAATAATCTTTATGTTATGTAAAAATGTTTAATATTCTCCATTTTAATGCTGAAAAATCAGTGACTAATATAAAGATAAGATATTAAATTTAATTTTTAAGATCAATATGATAGTGTGAAAAATTAAAAACATTATTTTGATAAACAATTTTTAATATAAATGCTTTATTTAATTTTTATATGTAAAAAATATGCAAAAATCACTGATACGCTCCATTAAAAAGGCTATAAAGAAGCGAAGCGCCGTAAAAAAAATAAAACCCAATCGATATAGCAAAAGCTATGTAAAGATGACGGTTAAAATGTATTAGTTTCATGAAAATTAAATGATACCAAAACAAAAATTTAAAAAAATGTTAGTAAATTTATAGTTTGATATCAACCAATATTTAGGAATCCCCTATATATTTTAATTTTACAAAAATAAAATAAAATAGGGGAACGGAGTGTCTTAATATTTGGTTCCCTTTGGCATAAAAGGGTACTATATATAGCGGCAAGCTAAAAAAAAAACAAAAAAATATAACAATAATTACCTCATGATCACTCATTTGTGATAATTCATGCGCTAAAGAGTTGGTAGCGACGAGGGGGCCGCTGACTCCGTCGAGCAAGCTGCGACCCTCTTCCACGCCTCGGGTTAAGATCTGAGCTTGAAGTTCTTCCTGAGCTTCTGTTAGAGCTGAACAATAAAGAAATTGTTTAATATATAAACTAATTAATAAACATAATAAGTACAGTAGTCGAGGTTTTTGGCGATTTCACTCTGTATTCCGTATTTAGCAGGGTAGGGTAGGCAGAAGCATCCTAGTATTAAGAAACTCTTTTGCGAGTCACTGTGTGTTGATGGAACTTAGCGCCAAGTTTCGTCTTCGTATCAGAGCGAGGAAATGAAAATACTTCATTCTCTCGAGTGGAAATCGAACCCACAACCGTAAAATCAGAGACTGCCCAACGAAAGCCTCAAGATACAAGAATAAAGAAGTATTATTAATTGGTACAACATCAATTATTTTAGTGTTAACAACTTTGTAAACAAATGTTCAAAATTACACATCATATTAGATAGTGATGAGCAAAATTACATATTATATATAATTATTTGATTAATAATGGTTCGTACAGCATAATTATCTATATCTTAAACGCAAAGATAAATTGCTATTTTATTAATTTATGTGCAGACCGCACGTAATGTTGATTAACTTTTCATACGGAGAAGCGACACGCGACTGAAGTTAAAAATTTTATACACTTTGCTTAGGTTCTATATACAAATTACCTACGTCAAACGGATTTCAGCATTCAGAATTATTGAAACATTTATGAGAGTGAAATAGAACACCTCTAGGTAACACTTATAACAGGGTGTCAAGTTAACGTCTTTTGCAATTTTGCTATTTTACACCTAGAAATTACTATATTAAAACAGCAGTGCGGAGATTGTGTTTGTTCTGATAAATTTCGTGTTTTGATAGTAAGATGGCATAGTCAGCATACTTCAAAATAAATATTTTACACAATGTCACACTTTTTCGAGGTCCAGCCTTACCATCCTTAGATAAAAGAAATCATGAACATCATAGCCAAATGAATGGCCCCGAAAATAGAATACGACACGGTCGACGGGTTGTTATTGAAGTTAAGTTTTATGAACTTTTGCACATTGTTCACTTGGGAAGAAAATAATAAAAACTTTAAAATCTAATTTACAGCTTATATAACGGCGACCACGACTCGCCGACTTTACTGTAGGTGTACTGTACGTATACTTACATTTGTTCTGGTTCCGCAGCAAGTGCAACTCCTGCCGCATCTCGTCGAGGCGAGGGTCGGGCGGCGCGGGCGCGACCACGCTGAGTGCGGACAGCTCGCGCTGCGCGGCGTCGAGTTGCGCGCGCGCTACCGCCGCCGCATCGCGCTCCCGGCGCTCTGCGTCGCGCGCGGCGCTCAGCTGCGCGGCCAGCTCGCCCGCCGCCTCCTGCGCCTCGCGGGCGTTGCGCGTGCACGTCTCGGAGTTCGTACGTAGTGTTTCTGCGACACCACGTAGCCGACCCACCTAGCGTAGGAAAGATTATTATAAATTAAATGTTTCTTTTAGCTTTACGCTGTATATAGAACTGAAGCAGGGAAAACCTAGTGTAAAGACACTCCGTTCCCCAATTTCCGTTTAATTACCGACATATTACGTATTATTTGGAACTTAACGTCAAGCCTTATTTTATCATCAAAACGAAAAAATTAAAATAATTCATTGTCCCGAGTAGAAATCGAACCGTCGCGTTTACAATCGAACACTGCTGTTAAGATATAATATGAAAAAAATTAAAAGTATTTTATAAAATAAAATATATTAAAATGACAAGTGTAGACTTACGAGTATATAGCTAACCAATATGCAAAAATCAAAGCTCAACTTTTTTGTTAATTTAATCACAACACACAATAATAACTATCAATTTAAATAAGTACATATTATTTTTTTCTAAATTAACAATCTACAGTATGCTTTACCGAAGATCGTATAAAAATACTGCGTAAAATTCCTTTTGCGTCAAAGCAATACAATTAAAATAGAAAGTTACTATCGAAAAATATGTAGTATTTTACAATCTATTATGAAGATATTTAAATATACAAACAAAATAACAATGTTAGTGACATTTATGTCTGATTTCACAAATTAATAATTAAAAAGAATGACTTAATTTGTCACATAAATATGTATGCGAAACGAATTAAATTTGAATTATACAATCAACAACGATTCAAATCTATCGGCATTAATGCAATATGTCAGTCAAATACATATTTACGACACTATGAATTTGTATTCATATTGTAAAGTTTAAATAACTTATTTAGCTCCACGATGTATCCCTAGTCTCTACATACCTCTTTCACCTCGTCAACTGTCTGCAACCTCTTCATACATGCCTTCCGGTGGATCCTCATGTTTTTACGTGACCCTCCTCCACTACCTATGATACTGTGTTTTCTAACGTCAACCAAGGTCTCCCCCAACCTCCCTTACCGTTCACTTGTCACATATCTTAATAAAACCATTTAAGAGTATAACCACTAAAATGTATTTTCTTAGTTACCTCCTGTTTAAGATGCGAGGCCTCCGTCTCTGCAGCGGCCAGGCGCTCGCTGACCGCGGCGAGCTGGGCGTCCCTGTCGCGCTCCACCCGCGCTATCGCCTCCCTACATCGTCGTTGCTCCTCTGCGATGCGCTCCTCGCATCGGCACTCGATCTGTTTGTAGAGATTATACATGTTCTATTATAATTTAGGTTTTGGATCAGCTTCTCTGTAACTGGTTAACTTTCATAGACTCATCTATCATCTTTACGTCCTGTTGATAAAAGTGTTGGTGAAAGTTAATATTGATATTGAGTGAAAACTACTAGATGAAGAGGGACAGCTGCAAATTTAAGAAATTAATGCTTTTTTATCATCATACTGTTTTTTTTCAGGATTGCAAGAGAAGAACTGCATGCATGTCCAATGTCCATCTCTTGTTACTTCAGTAACTCAACTAAAGAGAGGTCAGTCCGACTGTAAACGCGACAGGCTGTGGGTTTGGTTCCCATTCGACATAATGAAATTATTTATATTTTCATTTTCCTCGCTTAAGTAAAAAAAATAGAAAAATATAAAGTCGCAATAGTGTAGGCTTAGAAAATTTAGATTTTAGTTTTTTCTATTTTAATATTTAATACAACATATTTTATGATTATTATTAATATTAGTTTACCTCTCTTATTTGCTCGTCGAGCATATGTACGCGAGCTTGGAGCACTGCGTTGTCAGCCTTCGCGCGGGCGTACCTCTCGTCCGCCGTGCTTTGAGTGTCGGCGAGAGACGTTACTTGTTGCTGTAATAGTTGGACCTAGAATATAATAATATACAGTTACTTAATACATTTTAAAAACTTGTAGTATTACTTATATTATATTTTTAAATAATATTTTTAATTGAGTTTCGCCACTAAACAATATATCGTAAATTGGGGCGGTGCATGGGGAACGCAGTGTTCACGCAAACACTACATTTCCTCTGACTATCCTGATATAGGCAAAATATGTACTTAAAAAAATATTTGAGTATTAGCTTTACATCTATTATTTTGTCCTTGAATGTTATGTAATCAAGTAAATCCGTAAAGAATTGGTTTTTGAATAATTTGTCGCTATTTACTTTCGGCTTATTTGATTTTATTGAGCTTCAATGACTATAGAGAAGTTAATTTTTTCGATTGGTTCCGTTTTGGTATATTTGTGGTAACAAATTACAATATTCAAAGTCATAAATGCGGTGGATTACTTACTCATATTAAATAGAAAAGAAAATATAAGTTAATAATACTAGTGTTAGTTTGAATACTTAGATAATTCATTTAGAAGTAAATACAGAAATGTAGTTAAGTAATAATTTAATTTATTCTGTGTCGTAAACTTTTAATTATTTAAAAAGCTCAAAATTATCAAGGGGCATTACGCCCGCATTTACAAGTGTAAAAAATCTACATACGAAATCGACTCTATAATTGGAATTGGCGGAAACGTTTGATAAATATTATAACGGCTTGATAAATATTGTAGTAATAGTTTCTGTGAATATTGGTATTATTAGGTAAAGAAAAACACTAAATACTCATACTCACTCATCATACATATTAATATTAAAAAAATATTCCTTAAATGTATTAAATTTTTACCCACTTCATCTTGCCTGCTACAATATTACGATTTGTATATTCCATGGCTTTTATTTAGGCAGTGGGAACTTAGGAACCTGGGAACCCACTTTCTGTCGTCACTTTAGGGCGAAGAGGTATTGTATGTTGAGTAGCGGACTTTAACACTAAGCTTTGCCTCGTTACTAGTATGTCAAATATCTTATTCCACTTAGTAGAAATTGAACCCACAGCCGTCGCGTTGATAAACGCATTTGTGGCCTTCACCACGTGGCCTCTACAGCATAATTAACAGCTTATAACAAAATAAATGTATGATGTCATGAAAACTCATACGAAATTCCTCACACGTAAATACAATTATTTGTAAATAATAAACCCATGTTTTATTAAATAACTAATATAATAAACTACTGACTAAAATATTTTAGTATTATAAATCTCATAGGATGAATAAGGCGAACGTGACTAATAATGACGTCAAAGGAGTCCAGTACTTGTGCGTATGCGCAGTGACAAACAAACAGGAAGGATCGTTTAGGCTAAGAGATAAATAGAGCTATTCACTATACATTATAAAATGAATAAGACAGCTGTTTGTACCAGTACACTCGAGTTCAACGTATACGGTCAAAAGACATGATAAATGCAATTAAAACATTTAAATTGGGATCAATTGTATGTAATTTATGGGTACTTAGGCATATTTAGGTTTATGACTAACAAAATCTTATTACCATAGCGGTATACCATGTAGCTTATATATAATTTGATGATCATTTTAATGTTGGCAGCGCGGCGTTGAGATCCGCCACTCAACACGCAGTACCTCCAGAATTCGGCGGAAAATTCGAAGCGGCCTAACTGCGGGATTGTGCGGGACTGTTACGTGCGGGATTCAGGGGGAATATCAAAAAAACACTTTAAAAGGTTCTTAGTGTCTTCTAGATTAAAGACGATTTCCAAATTAATTAATTAAGGTTAAATTATCCATCGAATAAAAAGAAGGCACTTTAGCATTAACATGTATTAGCAGTGAAATTGGTTCAAAATAATTAAAAACACATTACATGAAATTAAGAAGAAAATATTTATTATCAATTACACGAGAGATCTCGTTTTACCTGAGTAAGGCGCCATAAAGTTATAAAAAAATTTGGTCGTACGCCAAACTGTGAATCATTTTCTAAGGAAAGCGTAATAATGTATTTCTGTGTAGACAAACGATTTCATGAATATTTTCAGCATTTGGATTATGTTATTGTCCAATTAACATATGAAAGATGATATTTGTCTGCAAACACAACAGGTCCTGGATTCGATAGCCTTTCTAGGAAATGAAAAATCAAATATTTTCATTCCTTCGCTTTGCTGTCGAGGAAAACCGCGGCGTTAAGTTCCGCCACTCAACACACAATGGCTTCAGAATACGGCGAAAAGTGAGGAGCAAAGAGTCTTAACAATAGGCTCCTTCTAGCTAGCTATGTTCTGTACACTGAGTGGTTGTCTCGTAAGTTAACTAATGAATAAATAATTAATATACGCAGTAGAATATTTTATGGATAATTTGGAACTGTTAACGCAAGTAAATAATCAAGTATTTCTGGTTTATAATAAAATTACTATGGAAATACGTTTTCTGATCCAATTACAATTGTAAGAATGGAATAATGTAACATAATTGCGTGTTTGAAACTAGATAAGCATTGAACCGATCTCAGCGATGAACGTCGCAAGCGCACCTCATTACAATATTGTTAAGGAATTCAGAAAAGCAATACAGATTGTTCTTTTTTCAGGTCTTCAGGGTATTTGGTCAATAAATGGATCATGTGAGATTAACATCTACCTGGATAAGATAGGTATCTTTCTCAGAAAAAAAAATTGAAATACGTACGTACCTACGTATACTCCATTAAAATGGTATATAAGTCATACCGATTTCGTTAGTTAAACATAAAACAGAGGACAACTGTATTAAATACAATTTACTTCAAAAATTATCCTAAGATAATTGAAGAAAAATATAAATATTTGGCTTTAAGTAAAAAAATTACAAAACTTATCAGTTAAATAAAAAATATTTCGGCTTTTTAATAAACATATCTATTACGTAATTATAAGGTCTATCGATAGAAAATGAAATTGCCATAGCATGAAAGCAGAGAAAGTGAAATTGATTAGGATTTGATCGATTCTAAGACGAGAAATTGTTTTAATATTAAATGATTTATTTTATATCTTATAATGTGTATAAATTATTTTTTTATAACATTATTAATAATAAAATATCTTATTGAATATTTATACTTTTGTTAATATATCGGCAAACGAGACTAAAATAATTAATATAGTTAAAGATACCTACAAATATACCTAGTACATGTAAATATATTTTCATCTATAAAAATAATTAGTTAATAAGTTCATTAAATATCCACAATACAGTTATAAAAGTAAGACTTAATTGGAATTGTGTTGAAAAATAACCGATAACCTCTATTAATTGGCTGTGATGTGAACAGAATTATCTCTTTGCTTAATGACTGAGATCATTTTTGTAGGTATCTAATAATACATGCGAGGAATTCATGATAACACAAACAACGGAACATGAATGCATGATGATTAAATAAAAAATAATGGAAAACAATTTTATTGTAAAAAATAAGTTAAAATGAAATTTTGTCAATATAAACATAGTCTGTAAAAAAAGTGTTATGAAAATGGAATATTTCTATAAATTTTTGACAAAAGGATATAGATTAAATATTCTAAATAATAAAGAAAACTCCTTTTAATGTGAACACGAAAAGCTGAATGGCTACATTGTAATGTTAATACAGAACAGCTTGAATTATTATTATTTTGATCTTCATACCAATAGGTTTGAACTGAATAGCGGCTCGTGACTTCCCACCGCGGGGCATTTTCCTGAAGTCGTCATGCAACTTTCCAGTGTTGCCAACTTTACATACACACATCTATACTTATTACCAGTTCAATTACCGTCGTTAGTGAATGTTTCCCGATGTGGAGAAAAAGAAAGCGTCCTTCAAATTACTAAATGTCTCTAACTAGTAACATTCTTCAAGTGATTTAATATTCTATCTATAGTCATGTTATATGATAGAGAATATTCTCTATCATGATAAATATCAATTTCATAGGGACGGGTGTAACATTACTAGTGAAATAGTAATTTCGTCACAGTTTTAGAAATGCAGTAAATATTAGCTAAGTCAAGCCTCCGTTATGTAAAGCATTCATGTAATATTACAGTATCAGTATGTGATATATGTATGTCCATAGTATAAATAAATTCAGCTTAATCAGCTTCAGGGTAGACAGAGGGAACCTAGTGTTAAGGCGCTCTGTTCCCTACTTTCCATCGGATTCTGGAAGCAGAAACCTTAAGAATAATTAATTAATTTAGAATAGGAACTTGTGCTACCAATACTTTAGCTATAACAATAAAGAACGTAAGATGCATTGGTATTCTGACCTAGCCAGACAACACATATAAGTCAAACGAACTCAACGACCGGAGCAACGAATCGATATACAGCCATCGCGGACGCGGTACTAACGGTGGAGCCGCCGAGCGACCGTTGTCCGTGTCGAATTACAGAGTGAAATAATTAACTGCACACTTTTACTGCCACACATTTGCATACTATTACGATGTACCCAGCATTCCTAGAGTACTTAAGTATACGTTCTTGACAAACTCTTGGTTAATGCAAATTACATTACAAGTAAAAACATTTCATTTTGTAGAGTCAATTTGTTTAAGTCAATTCTTTGGTCTATTTTTTTTTATTTATTATTAGCTATCCCGCACACAGCCGGGTAGGCAGAGGGAACCTAGTGTTAGGACACTCCGTTCCCCACTCTCTGCTGAATTCTGGAGGTATTGCGTGTTAAGTGGCAGAATTCAATTAGTGTATTTTCTAAGGAAATTATATATTTTTAGATATTTAGACAGGTATGTATCTATGTACCTATTTACTCTATGTATATATAAAATTGTGAAATATATAATTATTTCAATCAACAGAAATGCATAATTAAGCATAACACTAAAAAACATTACTTTTGTTTTGTTATTAATATGAAATAAGCATTTTATGTCATATTACATAAATAATAATAGGATCAGTACACTAACAAGTTTAACATTTTACATATTGCTTGGTATTGTTACGACGTTAACAACGACAGCTTACATGTTTCTTAAATAAATATTATTAGATGGAAAGCAATTTGTTTATATTGTTTAAATAAATATTCATCTACAACTAGAAATGTTAGTAATTATTCTTAGGGTATCGTATCTCCATAAAAATATTGTTGAGTTTAATAAGTTGGTAATAATGATAATCTTATGGTGATAACAATAGGTTTTTTGTTTGATTCGATAGTAGAGAGACCGAATTGAACCCGTTGAACCTGCTGATTAACCCGGTTCAAACCGTTGAACTTATAATTAAACATAGTTAGCAAAATAATTATATACTTAATTAGTTTTACTAGGATAAATTGTTTATGTTACCTTCATTGGATGACTAGAATAAATATGCAGAAGTCGAGTATAATATTGTCACTCACTCTCTCATTACCATCACTCAAGGTAAACAGATAGGCAAATAGTCTATACATTTCCAATCTTTTTCCTACTTAGGAATCTGCTTTACTATTAATAATATAAACAAATAAGGATTTTTTAGAGAAAGAAACATAAGTTATTATAGGAAGCAAAATTTCTTGACCTGATTTTACTAAGCAATGTATGACTTCTAGGAAGATTACAAAAACCTTGGCATAGTTTGTAATCAACTAAGTTTTTTACGCATATAAGTATTTATTAAATTACATTTAATTATAAGTAGAAAGATGATACAGTTGAATGATTACGTTACATTGAACATACAGTAGATATCTATACGTGATTTTTTGTGATATCTTTTATATATTATCTAGAAATATGAATACTTAAAGTTTTAAATTGTATCGCAAAACAGTACGATTCTTAATTGTAAAACTTAATTATTTAAATAAAAAAATAATAATAAAATATACGAAAATATAGTATAATGATGTATCAGTCATAATAACTAAGGCAAAGAAGAAGAGAGAGAGAAAAAAAGAACAGGTTTATAATTAACAATTCTTAGCTTTCTATTATCTTAGCGTTTAATACGTAACGCGTCTTGTCAATGTGTTTAGTTATGAGAAGCAAGCTGAGACGTTTCCGCTTATAGCCAATTGTTTTATTTGACAATTGACAAGTTGATTGTACGAGTACTTCTTCGGTCGTTACACATGTACGCTGTTAAACTTAGCTTCATAAGCTTAATTGCTGTCTTGATTACTTTTGAGAGATTATTTTTGTTTATAATATGGCCCAAGGGTGTGATTGCAACGCGACGATTGTGGGTTCGATTCCACTCGATGGAAAGAATTATTATTTATGAATATTTTCATTTCTTTCAAGAGCTCGTCGTTGAATTTCACCATTTAGCAAGAAATGATTCGAAAAATTCGGCGGAAAATGGAGAACGGAATGTTTTTACACTAGGTTTCTTTTCTTACCCTTCTAGGTTTTACACTAGGTTTCTTTTCTTACCCTTTCTGTGTGTGCGGGATACAGCGTTAGGTTGACTTGTAAATTGACAGGTGTGTATTATTTTAAGGTGTAGAATACTGGTGTTTATCTTAATCTGCTAGTGCCTGATATTGATAGTGATTTCAGATACTATAAGATAAATCTTTTTGTTACTGTATGTACCTCATGGTTTTTATCTATTCGGCTTATTGCTATAACTTTTTATAGACTACTGGATTATTTTCTGCTACAAATGTAAATTTTGAAGAGTATCTGATCGCGTGCAATTATGTTGTCTATTTATAAATGCGTCAATAGGTACCTGCCACGCCAAGCGATACTAGATCTAACGTTATAGTTATACTTATATAATACTCTGGTATGTACATTAAATTAATTCGAATATAGCGTTCATAGGAAGATCGCGTGACATCTGTAAGTGGCCGCGATGGTACCAGCAGGTTGGAGACGTCGCGCTCCAATCACCCGAAAAAAACGCACTTTTGTTTTCGATAGAGTTCGGTGCACAGTTATGATTCATTTTGACGACGCTATGAAATAATTCGTTTATTTTATTAGTGTTTTTGCTATATTGTTTGATTCCAATGTTGTTATAATTAAGGAAACACAGGAAATGTGTGTCTGGGAAACAAACAACAAAACAAACATTGGGATATGTCATAATTGACGTATTGAATTTATATTTTGTGCAAATCATCACTCATCACTGTTGGGTCAAATAAGAATAAATATTTGTTATCAAAATGAGCGTTTGTAGAGATATTTTCTGGGTTAGGAGGGTCTGGGTTTTAGCTTTGAACAGATATGTTCGTGTAAGCGTTATTATTTAAATTTTTCTAGGTATTTTTTTTTAATTTTCGGGGTTGGCAGAAACCCCCCGAGGCTCCCTATTCCTCCCTACGCCCATGGTTATCAATAATAATTTAAAAACTCTATGTCTGCACTCTTACTGTAAGATTTTAGCTACTTACTTGATCCGATAAATTGTCACACCATTGATGTGCAGCAGTTTTCTTTCCACCATTCAAACCATTAGTCAAATGAGGTGTCAATGGACCGCCAGTAAACAAATCCTCGGTCACGCTGTTGTCAGAGACGATTCTCCCTCTAACTGACGGATCCTGAGGACCAACGAAATCGAACTGGCCATCCCACATATCATACTCCAACTCTAAGCTGTCCTCTACTTCTATGGATTCACCCATATTGCCTTTTGAGCGGCTTAATATTGCAGATTTAAACATTTAGATAAAAAAAATACATAAAATATTTAGTCTCGGGAACTATTCGTCACAAATGTTGCACAAAATATCCAGGATTAATTAATTTAAATCATCTAATTTGACTTTCAAAATAGATTAGATTAGAAAAGATAAGTATTTGAATGGCACATTAAATTATACAAAGTCGTTGTAGCTCGTTACACAGGTCCATGTAATCGACTTCTGCTTAGCATAACACTTGTAACTACCGACACTTAGCACTCAGTCTCACAGAGTCAATATTAAACAAAATCCAGTTTATTCCACACTTTAAACGGTATGACGATAAGTAATTGAAAATTAATTATTGTCGTATAATAGGATCACAATATCTGGTAGAAAGAGACTTTGCCGAAGTTGATTTAAAACTTTAAACGGTTGCTCTAACATCGTTATGAGAAATAATACGTTCTTTCACTATACTTCACTCAGATATCCATTAAGCTTTTAATAAAGTTGCTCGTCAATGTTTTGGATGAAAAAATAAAGTTTAATAATGAACAAATACGTTGTGTTGAGTCACCGTCGCGACCAGCACTGTGCGGCGGCCGGCGCGCTCCACCCGTCGGCGCGGCGTGATTATCAGCCTGCCTTGCCAACGCCGCAGAGCCATACAAATAAACTTTATTCGCTCCCTACAGTCTACACACATGCACTATCTGATGGATAGTGCATGTGTGTAGTGCATGTGTGCAAGGCAATAACCCCTTGCATTCGCTCCCCTAGTCAAGGTTGCAGGGTTGCATCTCGTAATGTTATGGGCGAGGGGCCACCTTGATTGCTGGGTCATTCAGACAAGCGACTACATAATGTGTGAACGCAGTAATGCCCTGTGCGTTACTTAGTTTTATTAGAAACTAATACAGAATTATTAACATATATATAATTCAGTCTACATAATACGTATATTTATAAAACATCGACTTTTTGATTCTGAAGGTTAAGTAACAACGCTAAGTCTACTAAAGTGATCGATTAGTTGAGGCAAGAGTATAATATAAATACTTTAATTATGTAATAAATGTATTTACATTTTATATGCATTTGCATATAGAAAGGAAATAATCATTTATTTTATCAACATATTTTATGCAAACATGTATTTTTTACAAAAGAGAAATTAAATTTTAAAATAGTAGAGTCAGTTTCAAAGTGAAATTATTGAATTTTTAATAATTGATGAATTGATGAAAATTATTCAGAAAAAAAAATATTAAATCGAACTTTTAAAGTAAGGTTAGGTGCCTAAAAGAAATGCTTTTAATAGTAGGTAATAGTACAAAAACATTTTCATGTAGTATCGATCGTATTTCTTACTTAAGTTCCTCTTAACTTATTTTGTAGATGTAGACGATAAATTACAAGCAGATGTTTCAGTTTCACTTTCAATTTTATATAATTATTAATTAGTAACCTTTCGTTTTTTTATTACACATTTACCTAATGTGCAAATAATTGAATGTGAATGCTAGATCTTGTCGGCGACATAGTATGGGGTATAAAAATTACAGAACAATAAGCTATTATAATGAACTTTTTGTTAATCTGTAATAGCAAGTAGTTAAGAGTTATGTCAGTCTCAAACAATAAACTCATGAGATTATTTTGTTCCACATAAGCGTCGCCGTTATTAGGTATATTTAAAGATATTACTATAATTTAGAATTTTCCAAAAATTACAATAACGTCAATCGAATGAAACCCTTTTTTTTACGTATTATTTTTTTATATAAAATTCACCCGATTTATATGTTAACATATCTTGCAAAAATATAAAATTTACATTTTTAAGGAAAGAATTTTTAGAATTTTTTAGTCTTTTCAGCTTTGTCCTGAATCAAAAATCCAAGTTCAGGATGGTATTAGTCAGCCAGGATTGGTATTAAACACGCAATAGGTACTGAATCGTTCGTATTTCCCCCTTATTCATTCTATGAATACTAAAGTATTAATCAAATTGAAAAATTGCTTATAAGTGAAGAATTGCTTATACCTAATATAGCAAAATATTAGAAAATATATTTTTTGTGAATGTATAAAAAATATAGTTAACAATCATAGTGAATCCTCAGAAATTTCTTAGTATATTTTTTAATATTTAAGTAACTCGTTTTGTAATTAAATTATATAGAAAATGAAGTTAGTCTTTAAATGCAAAAAATAAATAATATTCGGATATTTACACTGTTCTTGTACAATATTTACTTTGTAATTGATTCTAGAAGAGACAAAGTCGTTCAAAGACCATCTGTGAAGGTCATATTCATAGTGGAAATATTGTTTTTATGAACGTCAGACTGTTTAAAAAGATTATTAAGAACAAATCAGTTCTTCAATATAAATAACAATATAGTCAAAATTTTAGCTTGAGATATTTAACACATTATTGTAAATAAGATTAAAACTAATTTTACTAGAGTATTTTAATGTAATTTGTAACATTCGACCCCTCACGCTTCGTTTATCCCACTCAAACTCTAATAATAGCAATTAGTCTAGATTGCAAGATCTAGTACAGATGGCTTGAACATGTGCTCAGCCTATCGTGGACCGATTGTTACATTTTTTATACGCGTGATCTAGATTAATTTTATTTAAACTAATTTATTTATTTTTAATCCTAAAATTATGACCAAAGTTGAAATTTTGTTATTGTAACTAAACAAGATCTAGGTAAACTATTTCTGATGGCGTCCAGTATTGCAACATCGCCAGGAAAGGTGTTGTACTGCATTTCGCAAATATCTTTGATCTATTTGTTAGACATTAGAAATACTATTCATATTAATGGATGGTAGTGGACGTCATCAAAAATTTTTATTGTTTAAAATATCTAGAATTATTATTACACATAGAGCAATGATTCTTGCAAGAATTTAATATATTAAAACGTGCAGAAAAAAACATATATTTTTGAATTTATAAATATACATAAAGTCGTCTCTCGTTAATTCGAAATTCTCTTTAAAATATTATAAATTATCTACGCGTTTGAAATATGAAATGGTTCGATTCGAAATTTTGGGAGTAAAATTTGGGAAAGTAAAAGTTTGAACTAATCAATTGAGTTATAATAAATAACTTAATATGTGTGGAAGTATATGTCAAAATAATCATTACGAAAACAATTACAAATTTGAAGTTATCTCAATAAGTACTTACCTCTGCGAATTTTGTTATCTTTGTACCTGCAACTTCGAATTGTAGAGTGTTGGAAGCCTATAGGATCGAATTAACACGACGTTTTGTCGATGATATTTTTGTTCGAATGACCGTGTGCATAAAAATGTATGATATAGTCCAAAATATAAAGGGATTTTCTATAGAACTCGCAATAACTTTGAATTATAGAGAGGTTCGAATTATCGCAGATTTGATTAACAAGAGTTTAAGTATTTATTATTATTATTAATCTTCTTCACCTACCTGAAAAATTAATTATCCGTGAAGAAAAAAAAGAGGCGTTATACATTGAGACGAATATAATTTGTTAAATTTTCACTAACATACTTATATTAGACGTTTAAACTGATTAAAATAACAAAGTATCAAATACGTAACTTCTTACTGTGAGCAGGTAGATCGCGTCTCAAACAATACTGAATATTTCGCACGCGTTCCTTCACACCAGCCAGCACTTTCTGTTTCACAGGTTTTTTTGAATTCATATTTTAGAACACCCAGTTAGATAACCTTAGGACGACTTTACACTTGTAAGGCTTTGATATATTGAAGAAGACGATGGACATGTTACACTAATAAGATTATATGAGCGCGATAATTATACACTTTTACGTATAAGTCTCTACATAAAGTTACTAAAAAATCAGCTTCACATTGAATCCCACACATATCAGAGTAGTTAGTGGGAACATAGTGCTAAGACACTCCGTTATCCACATTCCATCAAATTCGATTACTATTCGAGGGAATGAATTTTTACTTATTAATATTTTTCTTTCTTTCTCTCTCCAGCACCAAGGCATAATCTTACCAAAATATTAAAATACGTTATGTTAACCAAGATGACCAAAAAACAAATACCNATAAATATGTAGATGTCGATGGTTGTAGTGGACGTCATCGGTGATATCAAAGATTTTTATATTGTTTAAAATATCTAGAATTATTATTACACACAAAGCAATGATTCTTGCAAGAATTTAATATATTAAAACGACGAGAAAAACATATTATCGAACAATTAACGAAAAACTAAGTATTTATTATTATCATTAATATTCTTCACATACCTGAAAAATGATTTATCCGTGAAGAAAAAAAGAAGCGTTATACATAGAGACGAATACAATTTGTTAAATTTTCACTAATATACTTATATTAGACGTTTAAACTGATTAATATAACGAAGTATCAAATACGTAACTTCTTACTGAGAGCAGGTAGATCGCGTTTCAAACAATACTGAATATTTCGCACGCGTTCCTTCACACCAGCCAGCACTTTCTGTTTCACAGGTTTTTTTGAACAATTCACATTTTAGAACACCCAGTTAGATAACCTTAGGACGACTTTACACTTGTAAGGCTTTGATATATTGAAGAAGACGATGGACATGTTACACTAATAAGATTATATGAGCGCGATAATTATACACTTTTACGTATAAGTCTCTACATAAAGTTACTAAAAAATCAGCTTCACATTGAATCCCACACATATCAGAGTAGTTAGTGGGAACATAGTGCTAAGACACTCCGTTATCCACATTCCATCAAATTCGATTACTATTCGAGGGAATGAATTTTTACTTATTAATATTTTTCTTTCTTTCTCTCTCCAGCACCAAGGCATAATCTTACCAAAATATTAAAATACGTTATGTTAACCAAGATGACCAAAAAACAAATACCTAGAACCCGGAATTAATAATTTCACATGTGTATAGAATTGCATGCAAGGCTATTTTTTTCACACTTACTCGATAAGACATTATAGATAGAGTGACAGACATATTTTATCATTGTCTTATGCAACGCCTATCGACCTTATTTCATATTTGAAATTATGGTTGATTGATGGCGTTAAAATTATGTTTTTTTTAATTCCGGATTTTAAATTAGTTTATTATTTAACATTTTTTATGGATCTTTCCATTTAGGAAAGTCAAGAAAATTTTACGTGCATTCCGCATATAGCTGGGTAGGCAGAAGGAATCTGTGGACCTGGTGTTAAGACATTCAAGAAAATATTAACTATTTCATTTCCTCGAGTGGGAATAGAATAAAATATTGCTTAATTTCTGATTAAATTTCTGTAATATCTATCGATATTTAATAATGACCATAACTTAAAGTTAGTTTTTTAATTGACATGTGGTTTGATGAATTTTCATTTAATAGATATAATTATCAATATAAATATTTAGGATGTAGGTATGACAGAATCCTTGACACATTTTGCACGCCCACACAACACCCACTGTACGGGCATATTCTATTGTTTACTGCAATATATTATAGCTACGTCTAATAAATTATGTAGATTTAGGCAGGTTCAGGTTACGTATTAAAATTTGTGAAGGAGTAGGAAATTATGGCAGTTCACACAAGAGTCCGACTGTAAACGCGAGGGGTTGTAAGTTCAATTTCCACTCGCGGATATGAAATATTTTTCATTCCTTTGCTCTAGTATCAAAAAAAGCTCGGCGTTGAGTTCCACCATTTCATACGCAATGTCTCTAGAATTTGGCGGAAAGTAGGGACCGTTAATTGCAAAGTGTCGTAACACTAGATTATTGGTCCCCGTCTGTCTACCATGCCAAGTGCGGGATATAGCTAAATAATAATAACCTTTTTTACGTAAGTAGAAAATAAATGATTAAAAAATCATAAAAACTAATCTGGACTACACATATTACTTTACGTAATGGATTGCTCTACATATGCTACGTCACATACTCTACATCCCCCTTAATTAAATCATGTTTAAATAAAAATACACTCCAACTAAGCATACTTTATTACTTAATTAAACTAATTCCCCTATTATTATTCATTCATTCAATAAAAACGGCATCTCAAAGTTGATATCAGACTTGAGATCGTTTCAAATAAGGGCCTAATTTGAAATGAATTTGCTTATTTATATATGTATTTATTTAAATACAAATTATTGCCATTACACAAAAGTTTTTTTTTTGTTGCCAGCATATTAAATTTATAATAACAATCATAACAAACCATAATGACAAATTAATTCAAGCATACAGTTCGCTGTTTGTTTTAATGCATTATTTATGTACACGCCTATCTAGGTAATGTTGCGTGCAGTTTCTCCCAGGCCCATTGTCCGTTGCATTACGAGCCAGTTGCAAACCTACCAATACGTCCATAATAGCCCTTATTGCTTTAAAATAAACACTATTCTAACTTTCTCTACAGTATACATTGCTAGTTTTAGAAATGCCAACCATAGACATCGCCCACGTAGACGAAATGAACTTTTGCGTATTTCAAGAATTGTAAACACTTGAAGCTTTGAGAATGTTACGGTTTTTGTATTGAATGAGAAAGGGAAATTGGAAATAATATATCTCTTACGTTTCCTATTCATTAGATATAACTAACTTTAATAGGTGGGTATCAATCTACGTAGAAGATTGTCTATGCCAATTAACTATGAAATGTCCTTTCCTTGAATTAATACTGTTACGTCAGTTAGGTGTTTATGTAATAGAATTTTTATGAACAACAAAATCCACTTTTCTATTACATATTTTAAAGGTAAATTATCTACATTGTTGTAAATTTATAATTTTTTTAGTAAGTTTGATTACCATAGAATAATTGCTGCCTTATTCAGTTATCGTTAGTCAATTTCATCAAAATATATGTATGTATTTATTTATTTACATCTTAGTTTTTATAAGCTTAACAACTGCAATTCCTAATATTATTAAATTAAAAAAAATATAATTTCTTTTAAGGAAGAACTAATGAAAACAAAACCTACCGAGCACTGTGTACATATATCGAATTATGATTGTTATTCCATATCGATTGTTTATCATATGGACACGCATCTGACCGGAAGGTGCGCACGAGCTGTTTCCTGTCGTCGCAGTTGCTACGAACTGTGTAATGAACCGGGGCAGTCTATTGTTTTAATTTTTTTCCTCTATATTCATATTAGGGTCATCGAACAGGCGTTATGGATTATGTTCCTTTAATGGACGCTTATGCCTTTATTGGGTGTAATGGCGTCTTTGACAATTTCCGTTCATATATCATTTGTGATGAATAAATTGTTGATATAATATAAGAGCAGAATACAGCCGACTTATTTATATTTTTAATTATAATAATTAATTAAAAATATAAATAAATATTATTGTATTCTGCTTTAATTATATTTTAAAATAGTAGACTTTAATGCGTTTTTGTTTGTTTCAGCAGAATGTTGTCATGTAGTGGAAGGTAAAAAAATGCAATTGAGCTCTTCCTGTCGACATCGTTGATTTAACTTCGCAATATAATTTGGCTGATTTACGAAATGGCGAACATATAATGTAGTTGCAATAAATTGGTTAATTTGAAAATGGGATCAAATATATCTACTTTAACTCCTTTAAAGAAACAAATTTCTTGGACGAGCTTTGACTCAAAAAAATTAAATAAACAATAATATACAGTAAACTAATAATTAATATCTCAACAGATTATAACTAGGTATGTTTAAGAATGTAATATTAAGCTTTCAGTAACTGTCTGAAAAGTAATTAAAGTAAAATTACAAAAATTGGACAATTTAACTTGTGTATTTTTTACATATATCTAAATTGGTATTGTGTTTGATAGTTATGGGTTTGATCCAGTTGGAACTTACAATTTATATTATTTTCATTTCTTATAGCAACTTACATTTATATTATTTTCATAAATCAAGATCAGAGTATCCCTGCCTGCCCTGGTACCTAGTGTCGTGTCAATCTAAAAAAAGTACTTGCGATGTAGAGCGAGCGATGAATGTATTCGATTTTCAGTCAGTGAAATATTTTTTACAGTAAAATCAATTGAACCGATATTTCGGTTTCTTTTCGCTCATAATAGCTCAAAGTATAGTAAGTTTTAGAATAAGTAAATATATAATAAAATCTATAGTTATAAATACTTTTACCGTAGTATCTGGTACGCTTAAACATAAGTTTATATTAGGCTATTGCATTTATTATGGATGACTAACTGCAGATGCCGTCACAATTTTAATAAGAGTAGCGAAACATTTATTTTTGGACTTGGCTGGTGCCCAACTCGACCTTGGATTGATTTATTAATAAGAATAATATATATACGTAAGTTGTATGTAAAAATATTTTTTTATATAATTTTATAATTATATTTATTTATAATAAAACTATTCAAATTAATAAGGTTATTTAGCTAGTCTAGCCAGGCGCTACACCAATGAATAACGTCAAGATATGCTGTAGATATTAATTTATTTTCTATTTAATTATGTCATTCTGAGTTCTTTTCAATGTTTCGTCAAATCTCTAGGATGATATTAGATATAAAAAATATATACCTAGTCATATTTAAGAACAAATTGTATGCTTAGCGGACCTCAAAAAGGAGGAGGTTATCAGTTTCGTTGGTATATGTTTTGAAATCTTTCGTTAATTGTTCTTTGAGTTACCTAAAATACATGTGCATTGTGCAAACATGTGTACTTTATTATAACATTTGGACCACTGAAGAGATTAAACCTGCGACCAATAATAGATCTTTTAGTCACGTATGGAGGTGGCTACAGCTACAACGATTACGCTTGGTGAATAAGTGTTTTCACCAACTAAATAAACTGTCTTTAGTCATGAAAATGACACAGCTCCGTAAATAATTTCTAGTATACATTTGTGCGTAAGTTTTTAAAAATGTTTAAATCTCATAAATCAATTTGTGACAAAAGTAGTAGTAGTCTTGTTTAATAAATTAACTGTAGGAGATATATAAGCAATCTTCTTAAGCATTTTTGGGGGGGCAGTTGTACTCGGCCTGTAGATACGCCGGGCTAATAAATAACATCTCACATTGATAAAACGTTGTATGCAATTAAGTTTCGTTTCACTTGACCCTACCCCAACAAATATATAACAATTAATAATTTAAATAATTTTAAACCTACAATTATAAAAAATAGGTATTAGAAGCATTACTTTCATTATAAAAACTTAAAGAACCTAAAACAATTAATTATTTGCAATCATTTTGCGTCCTTACATAAACTATTTTCCTAGGTAAACTCTACTTTATATCGTCAGGAAGGAAGTTGACATAACTACTATCACGAGTGATGCATGATGACTTACCAATGACACACGATAACGAAACCGGTCTACCAAGACTTTAAGGTAATTTTCTACGAAAAACACGCTTCTTATCAATTTCATTTCAATGAAGAATTGAAGTTATTAATATATTAAATATTTACATATTTTATGTCTATTTTTGATACAAACATTATGCAATGTCGATTTTTTTGTATATTTCATTATCAAATATTCAGGTCTACGGTCCCTTGCATGAATAAACAAATGAAGCTTCTTAGAAACCTGATGCAATCAAATGATACGAATATTTATGCGGCGTTCTTGCTGCATGTGTTTTTATGAAATTGGCCACATAATTAAAACCTGTAGGCTACTTGCCATGGACCAACAGTTTGAAATTTGGCACAAAGTGGGAACTTATAATATAGGAAAAAATCTATTCTGTAAAATTAGTCAACTATTATAAATTGTAATTCTCGTTGACATAAATTCCTGAAATTTCTAATACCAAATAAGAAGTAAACTTAAAAATTACAATAAATTCTAATCTAGTATTTAACTACTATTGTAAATTAATTCACATTCTGTGCAGCATGTTTAGCAATGGCGGGAAAAACTGCCGGTAGGTAATATAGGAAATCTAGGTTTTGTAATGCGGATGCCAGCAAAACTATTTATTTTTTAATAATGAGACGTTATTATATAGTTTCATTACATTGCTATTACATGTACATAAATCAAATAAATTCCTCATAGTATAAAAAAGCCAATGTCTTAAATACTGACCTTGTAGTTAAGACCTTGCACATCCTCTTCAAGTGAGACATCAGAGTACATGTCGTCAGCCGGCTCCCCGCCCGACCCGCACCCGGATGAGTTAAAGGACGACGACCGGTACAATTGGCTAAAACAATAATAATGCCTCACTCCATTAGCTATTCAGGACACCTCAGGAGAAGATTTGAATTGGAACGATTTTAATTTGCAATAGACAGCGACATCTATTTTAATAAGTAGTAGGTTTCAACGCCATCTATCATATATCATAAAATGACATTAATAGTAACGTTGCATTTTCAGTTTAGTTACAACTTGTTGCTATAGATGGCGTTTATTGTAGTTACTTTGCCGTATTTTTTTTCCTGACATACTTATATTAATTATACTAAGATAATTTTTTTATGAATAAAAAAGCTTTTAAAAAATATTGTTCAATTTTTTTTCCATATAAATCAATATTAAAATTTATTCAATTATTTAAAAAATATATATGTTACAGACTATACATAATTAATATAATAAAATTATTACCTTGCTAAGACATTGGCGCCAATTTGTCGCTTCCCTGAGCTGAAACAATAAAGTAGAATATTAATTAAGTAAAAACATACGTTTATACTTTATTGTTAAAAATAAATTATAAGAGAAACTTGTGAAGCAATTTTGTTATAAAATGTAAAAGTAGGCGTCGCTCGTTATAAGAAGGCATGTGCGCGTATCACAATGGAAGAGCATGATGTAAAGTAAGATATTATAAATTAAATTACTATATTGCTCTTATGTATCTCGTACTTAGAGTAGAAAAGTGCGAGTTAACGTTACGGAGAAAGAAGGAAATATTTTTGCATGTCGAGCGCTAACAATTATCGCTTTTGTGTGCATCTGTACGTAAGCAATTAAGTATATTACATAAACATACTATTTCGACGTTTTTAACAGCCGGTGTGCATTGCTTTAGAAATAGTTAAAATTTTTGGTTGTTACTTCATTCATTTAATTGAAGTATATTTGTTCCTATTATGCATTACTTCAAGAATTTGATCTTTATATTTATTGTAAGTAAGTATACTCGAACTGTTAACGGCTTCGTTCGCTTGAACTACACAATTATTTATTTTCTCACCTGAATTACTTTTTTATCTTATAATATTATCATATAAAGACAATATCCATACACTGATAGACAAAATTTCAGCTAATTAAATAAAATATTTATTTTATAGCAATATTGTCACATGCAATTGTTTATATTGACATATTTTTTTTATTTTTGAACTAATTGAAATAAAACAAACACTCAATGTTAAGGGAAGTTTGCTAAAATATAATGTTCGTGTTGCTAAATTATAATGGTCGTTTCTATAATTAGCGTAAACAAAAGCACAGATAAACATACAAAAAAATAAAAATCATTGTTTTGGATTATAATATAACAATAATAAATGCCCCTAATATCTTTCATGTACAGACAGTGATGAATTACAGTTTAATTATAGGTATAGTATAAAATATATTCATGTATATAAATAATAATTGCTATTTATATTATATGGCTATCTAAGCTGTGCTTGCACATAAGGGGCGATGGTGAAATCATGGATACGCGCATGCCATGAAATTGTGTAAGAAAGCGATGCACTGAAGCAATGCGTCGTGGTTGTGATAATTATATTGATAACTATGAAATGTGTTTCCTTTCCAATCTGTTGTCAATTTGTGATTGATGGTATTTGTAACTTATAAGTGACATTTTTTAATCTACTAGTGGACGCGCGCAGCGCCGCCTGCTTATTTGCACCCTTAGGGGGTGAATAAAATAAACCACGAAACATATGTTCAATGAAATATTTTTAAGAGTCTAAATTTCAAATTTTATAAAAATCGGTGGCGATTTAAAGATTTTTCCATACAAACTTTCAACTCCTTATTTGCACCGTTAGGGCGTGAATTCTATAAAAAATCACGAAACACGTGTTCAATTAAATATTTTTAAGAGTCTGAATTTCAAATTTCATAAAAATCTGTGCCGATTTTATTTTTCCCCATACAAAGTTTCAACCCCTATTTCATCGCTTTAATGTTAAAATTTTTCAAAATCACTAGGCAAAGGCAAGCGTGCCTAGCCAGAGACACGTGTTTTATTAGCTGTTGTTATTTATATTTGTAGCAATAAAATTAAGTTTTCCTTGCAATCAAATACATTGTACATTGGGTTTACTTCATTTTTAAATTAGATAGTTTTATATAAATTACGGAAATAAGAATGTTTACAGTTTCCATTTTTACCAGTATCGAATATGATTAATGTTGTAATGGCACACGATTATGTTTAGTTATAATATTTCTTGTATATTTATTAAAACTATTAACTGTATAGTATATTATATGTAATTGTATTGAAATATATGTGACAGGGACATTTTTAGTAGAGTGTAGTTGAATATTTTGTTTTAATTTTTATTTGTTAAACAAAAAATTAAAAACGTTTTTTTTTGTTTTTTCTATAAGTAAAGTGTGTAATTTTTGCCCTTCCGCGTTTAGCAGCGTAGGAAGAGATTAATTGTATTAGATTCCATTATATTTAATTAATTACAGTGTAGTATAATTTACTATCATATATTATAACGCATGTATCACTGTTATATATCAAGTGCTGTAGAATTTTGATAGTCGTCTATTTTCTCTTTCAGCAATTACTCTGTGACGCTTCGTTGCTATCAAAAGTTGCGTGATCATTATATTGTTTTTATTTGATATAAATATAAAATATAATAAGAATATAAATAACATTTATATAAAAAACCAACAAGCGATGAGTCCTATTATTAAATGGCTATTTTTTACTACATACTGTATGCTGACTTTAATAAATCAGTACACCTACATAATTATTTGTATTGTTCGTATTTGTTGAATAAAAAAACCTATGCTAAATAAGTGAATCCATTGCCATTGCGTGTTGGACACCATTGATTATCCAAACAATAGAATGGTCACTATAAAATACTCATGCGTATACATTGTTGCTTTGTCCACAGTCTAATAAAAATAGTTGAACTACAAAAGGAGCAAGGGGAGTTTAAAGGGAGTTTAAAGGCAGTACGCTGTATCCCGCACACAGCAGGGTAGGCAGAGGGAACCTAGTGTTAAGACACTCCGTTCCCCACTTTCTGCCGAACGCTGGAGGCATTGCGCGTTGAATGGCAGAACTTAACGCCGCGGTTTCCCTCGACACCAGAGCGAAGAAATGGAAATATAAACGTAAATAAATATTTCATTTCCTCGAGTGAGGATCGAACCCACAACCTTCGCGTTACAGTAACACCCTTGTGCCGCTGTGCCACGACTAAATACGTCTTATTACTATTAACTTTTGAAATATTTACAAAATTCTTGTGTGAGTTTTATTGCAACTTATTCTTTCTTGTTCATTATAAATAAAAATAATGAATTCTACATATTCTAATTATAATATGTACTAAATGCATTTTAACTAAACAATCTTACATAGTTTAAGTGAATGTGATTACAAAATTTTTATCAGACCGTAAATTTAAGGTTAAAAATATATAAATTTATTGTAATAAAACACAAGGCTTTTTTGGTACATTTAAAAAACTATTCTCCTACATTCTAAATTCAAAGTAGCTGTCGAACCTTGGCCTTGTTTGTTATAAAATATCTAACCTGTAGGGTCGCTTTCTGTAGTGCATGTGGAAATTATTCCGCTCCAGCTTTACAAGAATTAGTGTTCAAATATTCCTTAAAACTTATATAGTGATCCGATATGTTGGTATACGAGACACGACACTAATATTACCTACATATATCCAGGCACGTGTATACAATTAACAATAACATTGAAAAAATAACGACCGGATTTTATTTTACTGTGTTTATAAAAATTAGAATTTTTGCTACTTTAATAATGGACCCGCGTAGAATGTGCGAGCGGTCGCGATGGACTGACGCATCACAGCACAGCAGAGTGCAGGAATGGTGGACAAGCACCAAAGGCATGAATTATCTACAATGGCTGACTGCGAAACGAGTTGTTAAATTATTAAGGCGGTTCTAGGTTATTCTTTTTTTTTTAATATATATAGCGAACTTCTTACAAGGCGTCACGTCTGTCCACGACGGAATAAACAAGTAAATATTTTATGTTTATTATACAGGTTTGTTTGGATGTTTATTTGATTGCTTATAATTTGTTTATGAGTTATTGTCACTGTTAGTAGCAAACTCATACGTAGAAAGTGTTGTAGTCTACTTGTGTATTAAGGAGCTAAAATGGTGCAGATTCGATTATTTTCGGATTACATTTACCAAATATTACTTTAGATCAGGAAAAGATTAAAAATATTTTAAAAGACAATTCTCAGTATTATTTAGTTAAGTTAAGTGAAATGTTTTACATAATATATGGATTGTGTTCAAATAGGAGCTTTGCTCCTGCTTTTAGTAATATTAATGAACTTGTGAAACATCGGGACCGTTGGTTGGTTTAACATGAACATTCACGCCTAGATTTGCACCAAAAAAGAAGAAATGCGAAATAAGCAGTTGTGCACAGTAAAGAAGAATATCTTTAGAAAGAAAATTCATTAAAGTTAACAATAAATAAATAATATAATCAATTTAAACCTAACGCGCACCTACTGCGCATGGTGTGAATGAGAACAGGAAACGGTTGTCTTTCATTAACCGTTAATACGCCTTCGAATTCTAAATACTGTAATTAAACTTGAACTAAACATACATTTGGTGGTGTTTGTGTACATTTCTTACAGTAAAGCTATATGCATTGGGTTAATTTCTTTTACTTTTTTAATTGTTCTTTTTAATGGTATTTATGTGTTTATACATATATGGCAGAGAAATTGATAATTTAAAAACCACATATAAAAACAATTTTTGAATAGAATTAGAAAAGTTATGGAATTGTTATTAATTTCAAACCTACCCTATATTAAAGTGAAGAAAAAGAGAAAAAACGGTGTATAGAAAATTTAAATAAGTTGAGAAGTGTTAAAATCGTTTAAACTTGCTTGCTAAAATTGTTAAAACCAATTCAAAAATCAGTACCAGTAACGCAAATAAATTGAAATATAATTATTTAAAACGTATTTCCAAACGTCATCATTGATTTTCTTAATACTCAACACAAATCCTAAGATTCTTGAATTAATTATTATTTATATATTTTTTATATTTGGTTCTTCAAATATTTAGTAAATAAATTACTACTTAAATCATATGAAATGTTATATTTCAACTTCTATCTAATAGTTCACGTGTATTGAACTTGCATAAGACTTCATTAGGACGGCAATTAGCGAAAACGGAAAGAAGTTAGCGGTATATTGTGGGCCAGTCGAAATTGCCGTGTTCACGTCTCTAACCACAATTACCTGACCGTGGGTGACGCAACGTCAACATTATTTCGTTTGTTGGAACGCAAACTGTTGAGACTACGTACAAGGACAATAGTTTGTAAGATAATTGCTAAATTTTGTGAATGCATGATTTCAAAAATCTAATAAAACTAGTGGACCCGAAAGCGGCTACGCCTGCTTGAACTATACGAATATTTGTTAAATATATTTATGAAATTATTTTCAGTTTTCATAAGAGAGATGCGTTAAGCAAGCTCATTTTGGGTGACGTTTTCTAACAACAAACTTTGCAAATCGTTGCTTAGCAACGGCGGTTGTTATTAACATGGCGGAATAAATTGCATGTCAAATTAATAAGTATTTTAATATATTGGTATATATCGAAAATATTACAAATATGAGAAAAAAAAGTATCCTATGTTCATCCCGAGACCCTCAAGTATCTCTATATGAGTATTTTATCACAATTAAATTAGCGGTATGGCCCTAATTGCGTAAAAGACAGACAGACAGACAGAGTTACTTTCAAATTTATAATATAGGTATGGATATATACATATTAAAATAATCTTAAGTTTATATGACTTAGTTATTTTTTGTATTTTAAAATTGTATTTTGTAAAACATATTATAAATAAATCAGCTTCACGCTGTATCCCCCCGCTCGCAACAGGGTAGACAGAGGCAACCTAGTCTTAAGACAGTCCGTTCCCCACGTTCCGTCGAATCTGTAGGCATAGCGTGTTGAATGGCGGGACTCAACGCCGCGCTTTTGAATCGAACCAGAGAGAAGAAATGGAAATATACATTTAAGTAAATATTTCATTTCCTTGAGTGGGGATCGAACCCACAACCAGTCGCGTTTACAATCACACATTTAACATTATTTGAGAACAACTACGGAATTTCTATGATATATTTGTAATTATAAGTATTTCCGAATGTAATAAAGTCCCTAATAACGGCTGACAGCTGTTGTACTCGCGTCGTAAACTAAATATACGCAGTCACCGTATAACAATAGATTGAAAATAGATTAGCAAAAATTTTGTTATTTTCGAATGAAACAAAGATAGTCTCGAGTTTTCGTTGATCTCTTTGCTACGTCTGCGCTCGCTAGCGTGACATCTATTGATTAATCATACATCCTAAATTTGATAGAAGTGTTATAGAAGTATATACAACCTACACGAAATGACTGTAGACTTCTAAAAAAATTTAAACTGAAACTATAAATAAAGTTTATTTTTATTGCAGTTAAGATTTTTTCTAAAATACTGGCTTTTATTGGTGCTATTACTCCAAACCTTTAAAAACTTTAAGGTCAAAAAAAATTGTCAGTACATTTTTTTTTTTCATTTAGATCCACGAATTCTTGCCGTTTAAGCGGGATAGGCTAAGATAGCCAAGTGTTAGGACACTCAATTGTCAATTTTTTATTGGAATATATTATCTAAGATATAAGATATAAAAATAAATTAAATTGAAATATAAAACATCAAGATTTCAAAGAATAATATTAAATTAATTGTGAGAAAATACGATATAATTATCCATTTATGTACCTACTAGTGTTTCATAAATAATTAGGTACATTAAATAGACGCCAGTCTATGAATCATAAATCGTAATAGTTAGTTCAAATCTTACTACCGGTTGAGTCATTTAGAATTCTTATACAAATATAATATTAATATAAGTTACTTTGATTTATTTTTAGTTGTATCTATGGAATCAATACACACTTATGTAGGTTAATAACTTTCATTTTTAAAAATAATAACATAGGAACGAGAAAGTACCACTTTAAAATCGTGAGATATGGCTTTCTCACAAGTAGAAGTATACTTTCCTAAGTGTAGAATAACACTTAAAAAAAAAATACAATTTATTGTATATTAAATTTTAATTTATTGACATATTTTGTCATCAATATAAAAATAAATTATATTTATGTAGAAAAATATTTTTTCCTACAACTTTCCTTTATAATGTAACTAGTAAGTTATGTCGTAATATGGTTACGAAGGTAGATCAGGAAGGCTTTTAACATAATTTCCTGTGGTCACGCCTGTCACGTCACTTATATGTTTAAAGTGCATTTTAATGTACCTAATATATTATAGCAATAATGTATATTAAAGTATATATCGGCGCAATTAGTAACTTGTATAATTGGAAGCGATGGTTTTGGGTTAAAATTTTGGCTGTTAAGGTATATCCGCAGATGTATTAAACTATTTTGTTGATTTTTACAATATATCAGCAAAAAGAAGATCGCAGAGGAAGAAAAAAAAGAATATGAAATAGCATGCAAGCCTTATTTGAAATTAATTTTATAATTTTGTTATTATTCAATGAAGTTACCATAGATAAACACAACAAAGAAAATGTTAAATATTTCTTATAAACTTAAGGTTAATCTAACTAGATTTAATAAGTATGACATGGAAAAGCTTATAAAAGCGTGACGAAGTTTCATAAGTAAGCATGCAACATAAAATAAAATGGCTTACTGTCGCATGGAGCCCCATCGTCGATGCGGCAGGTTTTCTTGGTGGCTACGAAAAAATATATAAAAGTGATAAGCTAGCATTAGCAAAAAATGTGCAAAGATAAATATAAAATTGCATAGCAATTTTTATCAGCAAACAGAATTGCGTTAAAAAAAATAAAAAGTCCATCTATCTATAGTTACTAAATTCGAATAAGTATATAAAAAGAACAGATCTTAATTCATTATAAAAATATTTTTCATATTTAGTATTTAATTCAAATATTTATAAAAAAGGAATACCTGGGCGGGGTCCGTCGAAGACTGGTCCGCGTCCATGAGTGACGATTCAATTGATTTCCAGGACTTCTGGATCCGTTTTCCAATCTGTCAATAAATGTACATATTAAAAGAAGTTTTATGTTAAATAGTTATAGATATATTTTGCTATATTATATTCATATATTATTAGAGAATAGAAATTTACATCTTTATAAAACTAAACAAATATCACTACTGTACAAATATCATGGTATAAAATGATTAGGTACTAAAAATTAGTATAACTAAATGAGTCATTGCTTATACTATTCCTATTTTATTATAAATCTAATTATCACGTGCCACCACCACGTTTAAGAAACTCCTAAAAATCACATGTACCAAAACGTTAGTACTAAATTCTTTTAATAAGCTTATCAGCTTAACTAGAAAATTTTTACTACTAACAGGTACTTAGCTGGTACATTGAACTATATACTCGTACATGCAACCTAAATCTTTGAACTGTAAGAACTTAATTTACGGTATATTAATAGGAAATTACCCTTATTTTGCTGCTATAGTTATTTTGAATAATAAACGTTTGTTTATTCATTAATAATATCAGTAAAGTAAGCAACTAAGCAAGATTTCATTTTTCAAGCGCATTTTGATCAATGTGCTTATAAAAATATTTACAGTTAAATAAAAATTATATACATGGGTTTCTTTGGAAAAATATGTAAGTAAAATCGAATCTACATCTAAATAATTATAAGTCTATGTAATATATAGACTTATANCATTTTTGAGAATTATTTTTTTTCCGAATTATTTTAGGCTTTTATAGAGTAGTTAAAACTGTGGTTTCATTTAAAGTGGCGCTGACAATTCCACCCTGTATAGTGATGAAATGAAGTTTTATCATACTCGTACCTCCCTGTACTTATATTTCACGTTGTACTTTTGTTTGTTTATAACATAACGTGTTTATTGACATTTACAAATAACGTATTACAGAGAAAATACTATTTTTAATTATTAAAATGTTAATATTACTTGGCAGGAAATAATCATTTAGAATAGGTCTGCTTTTTATGTTTCGATGAATCAATTTCAGATTACCTTTCGACAACCGACAGAAACAGACTATCTTTAATCTTACGTAACTTTAATAAAATTTTGCGTGCTTGATAGAAATAACACTATAATTAATTAATACTGCTTTTAAAACAAACTGACGTGGTAGAAGCGGGTGCATCTGCATCCGCTTCACCGTAGCATTCGAAATTTTCAGCGTCTGACATTGAGTTGCCAGGGCTGGAGTCAGCCGTCGCCACTGATTGGCTTCCCGATTCTGTGCCATTCTGGAAAAAAAAAGATACAACTTTAGTATAATTATGTACAATTAACTTGGCAAACATAGGCATAAAGCTATTTATATGTATTTAATGATAAAATGAACGAATGGAAAATAAGAAGCAATCCTGTTTTAAGTAGCGTAGTATACTGTAATTAATATTTTTTTATACAAATAGCATTAACTTTTTGCTTAATATAGATGGTAAAATATTTAAATATATTTTTTATATTAAACATCTGGGTGATGTTTAGTATGGATGGGTGATGTGTACATTGTAATATCTCTAAAATAGTTGGAATATTGTGTATGGTTTAATAAATCTACGTTCTCCCTTACTTGGGAAGACTGACAGTATTGGGTGGATAGTTATCTGTTACAACCCCCCCAGCACGGTTCTAATGTCTCGAATATTATGGAACCTATGGATATGGGTCACAAAGGGAATGGTCATTCCAGTAATAAGTCTTAACAGGATTGACATTGTTGGGTCATCTTTAGCGCGGTACTTACGCACAAGGGAGGTTCATTTTATTTTGTCAATCAAAAGTAAATATTTTGTCGAATTTCTTTTTTTACATGCAGTCGTTATAATTAATAATTAAATTATATTGATAAACTCTAATTAGGTGCTTCTTTAAGGGAAAAAAAATTCTGAGAAGTATTGGTTTCAATCATATAAAAAGATAAGTCTTGGGGCGGCAATTAGCGACATACTTGACGTTTGTCTGTTTGACGCAGAATTTTATGAATTATTTTTGTCAAGTTTGATTACGTCCGTTTATAAAAGGAGAACGAAAAAGGGTGTGGGGGTCCTACTCGCACTTGACTGTTTTTTTATTAATAGAATTTATTATTGTGTGTTTTGTAATATAAATTTAAAGTCAATTAACTATAAACTACTAAAAAACGGCTTTAATAATTATGTTGCTTGGAAGCAAAAGAAATTAATACAACAACCGTACCCAATCTATCCTACTACCAATTTCCTAACAATGAAAAACTTTATTAGAATTGCGTGTAATATACATACCTGTAATTTTCTAGGCAATGTCCCTGGTGATGAGCGAGGCGACTTAGTCTTCTGAAATAGATTAGGCGCCATCATGACCGCCTCAGGCACCTTTAGTTCTGGAAACAAATAAACAATATTCGTTAAGCACTTATCAAAGTATCTAATAATCTATTGTTTGTACATAATAAATCTACTTGCAATAAAGTACAAAAGTATTCATCACGAATTATTAATATATATTCATCACGAATGTCCTAGATGCGATACCAGCAGGTAGCTAAATATGTAATTAAGTATTTTATCAATTCTAAACAGATTTAATCAACAATTAAAAGAGACAGTGCCTGATATGTTATCTTTACATTTTTATCGTATTCGTGTTAACGTAATATATATACACTATATTATATACAGAAGTAAAATTGGATTAAGCTATCATTTTAAAAATGGAAGAAAGTGCCCTAAAGTAATTTTATATAAACTAATTAAATACAATATTGCAATGACGTACAAAGGAATTTTAGAATTTTAGTTTTTCTCGCTTATCTACACACGTTTCTGTAGTAAGAAAAACGAAGGCCCGTATTTATAAATCCCTCTCAAGATCGATCTCAAACTTGAGAGCGATTTAATATATAAGAATTTGCTTTTTTTAAATTGGAGCTTATAGCTTATAATCACAAAAAACTACAAATATACAACTACAAGACTTCTTTGCCTACCATATATAATTTGGTTGAGGATTCTGCAGCAGTACACAAAGAGACGAGCAATGAGAAGCAGTGCACGCCACCATGCCTCTAGCAGACGAGTGCCATCAAGTGGTTCACCTTTCAACACTATCACAATCTCCGACATATAAGTCAACATTGATGATAAATATCACTCATTTACACTTTTTAATTTACACTTCCGAAATTAAGTTTATTTTATGTTGTCTTTATTTAGAAATTATATTGACTTTTGTGTTTATTTACAAGCATTTGGACCTTTGAACCTTCAAATTTTACAATGGATGTAAGTAAAGTAAACCTACAAAAAAGTCAAATAATATATTTAACTTCTTAGTTAGTTTTATCAATTTTGTTCATTGTTAACATAGAATCTGATAAGAAACTGTGTTATCAGGTCTCGATGTAAAAGGTGCGGCTGGTACCGAATGCGCGAATCTAACCGAGTTTTCACTTTTTTTACCATTGTTTGGTTACTACAATAATTTTGGTATGTGAGCTATTTTTAAATTTGCACTTTGAAATACTACCTTTATTACGTATTTATTGATAATAGATATGAACATATACAATTGTACTATTCTTAATTGCCTTATATAGTGAATTTCTCATATCAAAACATTTATAATATACTTAATTGAAGTTACTTAAATTAAATAAAGAGGTTAAGTGCATTTTTTAATTACAAAATAACTGAAAAAATCCACATTTTAAAAATTTTGATGTTTTATAATTTGTTTTCACACATTACAGACTTCACGCTCTCTGCACAGGTATCTTAAGAAATATCACATTGCATTCGTTCCAATTTGCTTCATTGATCAAGACGTCATCTACAGTTATCGGTATAAGACTATCATTGTATATATATATTAAAGCCGTTTGACTTATTACTTGTTTAAACCGCGAGAAGATGTGGACTTGTAAGTAAAAATAATCATAAAGATACATTAATTTAAATTACAAGAAACAAAAGTCACGTAAAAACCGAGGAATCTATTAGAAAAACTGATTTGGTAGATACGTCAAACTAAGAGAAAGATGACGGTATTCTTTGTTCTCCAACCTGTATTTGTTAAAATGGCAACACAGAGTAATAGACAAGCTAAATGAGATATTCTTCAGTTGTTTTAAATTAGACGTGATATTGAACAAAGTTAATGTTTTACGTTTGTTGGAAATACGAATCATTAGTCATTTGAGTTTTTTTTAACTTTATTCCTGTTTACTTTATATCAGAAGACAGTTATAACTTCCAATTCTTCTTTTAAAAAAGAATCTTACATTTTGTTATACCTACATAAATAAAACTAACATTTAAAAACGCTACGGACGTTTTTATTGCACAAGCAATACATCCTTTGCATGAAACAAAATCGATTCGCTAGCTAATTATTTTATATCGATTCGTAATTAATGTTATTAAAGCCTGTACGACGTAAAAATAGAAATTATTACTTTAATAATTAGAACTCGATATCGAAACGTCTAAAAAAAGAGCAAACCGACGACATTCAGCGACAACTGTACAAGACCAGTTTGTTCATCAGCATTCCGAGTTTCGTATAAACTATTTGCAAATGCAAACTTTCCTTCCTTGTACATACTTAAATGACAACAGACTTTACAACTTAATTTCACTATCCCGTATTAATTTATTAATTCTACGCACACACCGTTATTTTCACTTTAAACACGAGTAGCTCGAGTCTGTTCACTACATTTATTTGTTTTTTCTTATAAATATCGAGTTGGCCGGCGCCGACGACCGAGTGCCGCCGTCGACTGCCCTGTAACGTAGTTCTTATGCAACATCTAATAGTACGGTATTACCTATAAACTACATATAAAAACAGTTATTGTTAACAATTACTAACGAACGGTAACTAGTTTATAAAAAGGGTAATGTGACGGACACGTTTAAAATGAATTAGTTACAAAATCACTATTCTTTTTCGCTTTGTACATAGTGTTTAGAATCTATTGCCGTTACGAGAATAAAATAGGGCATAGAATGAGATAGTTTTTAAAAGCAATTAAGTTAAGCACTAATAGGTGGAGAATGAGAATAACAAAATATAACATTTCAATATATTGAACTAGCTTTTACTTGTTGCTGAGAGTTGTATAATTATGACAAACCTGTGACCTAAGCACGGCTTCGCCCGCTTAAATTAATTGTACATTCTTAAATGAATTAAGTTGTTAATTAATGAAAAAAAAATACTTATCATGTGAGTTTACAATTATAATAAATTAAATTAGGTAGCAGTTATTATAAATCACACATACCTACCTATGTGCCTCCATTGATTAAAGCGATGAATTGATTTAATTTTTAAATCAGTTTTTATAAAACCTACTAATTAGTTTTTTTTGTATATATAGAAGAAATTATATATATTAACTATTTATTATTTCTTTATAATAATTTAAAACCTATCGTCGCAATACATCAGTATTGTTCCAATGCCAGTAAACACGAAGGTAGCGGGTAAAAATTATATTTACTAACAATCATGTTAAAAGTTTCGAATGGATTTGTATATAATGCACATACTTGTAGTTTATGACTATGACATGAAAAAAAATCCTTTAACTAATGACTTCTGAAAACACAAGATTTAAGATTATTTGAACTTTATTCTGAAATTCAGAAAAATGACCTCGATAGCTTTAATTTGTTTAAAATATTACAGAAAATTTGTAAAATGTAATAATTTTAATGCTAAAATCGATGCACGAAAATTGATTTCTGTCGCCGAAATTAGAAATCGAGTAAAATACTATTATACCATTGAAATTGCTTAGAAATTATAAACAAAAACATAATTATAAAATTGGATATAATTATATATTATAAAATATTATTATATTTAGCTAATATAATCAAATCAATAAACCATAAAATTATAAACTATTGTACTATTGAAATTTATTTAGTTCTGCAGTAATTGTTTTCTTACAAGCCAGCGAATTTTCGGTTTGTTAATAATATAGGAATGCCAAAAACAGTTAATAAGAGTGAGTAATAAAAATTATAATACACTTACTTAAAATATATATATATATGTAGAAGCATCAGAAGGAGCCTCATAGCGGTCTTGACTGTTACTATACATTTGTGGGCGTTGAGATGTTTAAATAAAAGTCACACTTATATTCTACAATGTCTTATTACTCGTTTACATAACAGTTTTACAATAAATCTCACAAGATTAACAAAATTACAATAGATTAGGAGCCAATAGGTTAATTGGTGAACATCTCACGCCATAGCTGTCAACCAATGACATCCGCTATTCTTCGTGGCTACACCTACTACCCTATTCGGGGTTACCCGCTCCATTTTAAATATTCTTCTAATATAATCCATTACGTAAATCAATTAAAATCGAAATGTAATAATTGCGAAATTATAATTAAAACTAATACATAGCAACGCGCCGTCATATATATATATATATATAGAAGAAATTATAGGTAATCTTAAAGTCTTTTTGTATGTATTTTTAAGCTAGGGGGAAAAGATATATTATTATTATAATTATTTTCATTGTATCACGCTAATCTATCTTTAACATCTACAAATATCATACTTACTATTTCATTTTTCCGTTACGTTGCCTCGGTTCTCTACAACATTGCTTTACCAATGCCACTCAAGAAACGAAATTTTACCAAATAGACCGAGAACACACATTCACTCAAATTTAAGAACCGGCATTAGCAGCCTTGGTATTCGAATGTTTGTGAATAAAATTAGAAGTTCTTTTGTATTTAATTTAATTATGCATAAATTAATTAAGTGTGTACGCTGTATCCTGCCCACAGCAGGGTAGGCAGTGGGAACCTAGTGTTTAGACACTCCGTTCCCCACTTTCTGCCGAATTCTGAAGGCATTGTGTATTGGGTGGCAGAACCAGACACCAGAGCGAAGAAATATTCACTTCCTCAAGTGGGAATCGAACCCACAAGAGTCGCGTTACAGTCACACCCTTGTGCCGTTGGGCCACGACGGTGTTTTTTTTTAAATGTTTTATTTCCTCAAGAGCTAAACAAAACGACTCTGAAAGGGACATCAAATTGGCTAATATGAAATGGAAAGTTAAAAAATATAAAACGTTAGTGAAATGATTCGAGCGAAGTTTTTATAAAGGAACAATAAGTTTTAGCTCACTGCGGGTGCGGTGCCATCGACCTCCATTGCGCAATCGAATGCACTAGTTTTTAAATCTAAAATTGTTTACCTCACTTTTGTATTACATTAAGACATTTCAAATTAGGTACTTAAAAATAAAGTTTTCTAGAGGTTTTATAGAACGTCTACAATTTTTTAGATTAACTTAAATTTTAAATTAATTATTCACTAATTAATACATTTCAATGAATTACGTTCATATTATACTATTTTCTTTCCTTCTTCATAATATATTTTCCATTTATTGTAACGTATTCGAAAATATTTTTATGATTATTATAAAATAAATGTACGAATCACCTACCGATTCACGTCGCCTTCCAACCGTGGTCTTCGAATATAAGTATCTGTAAATAAAAGCAAAAATAAACAATATTTTCTTACAATACTGACAATACTAAGACGAGTTGTGGCGCAGGGGCACAAGCGTGTGACTGTAAACGCAATAGTTTATGGGTTGACTCCCACTCGGGGAAATAAAATATTTATTTAAAAACTGTCGAGACTAAGCGCGGCGTTGAGTTCCTGCACTCAACATACAATGTCTCTAGAATTCAGCGGAAACTGGCAAACACGCGATGCGAAATAAAGCGAAACTGAAATATTAATGTAAATTAATGTGTTGATTGTCATTTTTAATAATTGTACTGAAATTGTAGATATTTTATAGTATGTTTAATTAATTTTAGATAATACAAATGTACGATAATCATTCTCTACATTACGACGATTCAGTTCAGATTTCATATAGCGTTTCTCTTTGTTTTAAAATGTCCTCATTTATTGAAAAATTATTAATATTTTCGACGAATCCACACAATACGCATTATTGCAGTATCAGATGTCAACTAGGTGGTAATTGAAGATATTATATAACTTTAAAATTTTCAAATTCTTAATTTAATACAATGCTTTCGGTATAGCTTAACAAAAAAATAAAGAATAAAAACACAAAGTAAAGTAAAGATTAGTTAATAGTAGATTTCACTGTAGGTACGAGTCAAACTCGTTTTTAGTCACGTTCGAAATCCAAGAATTTTACGATTAGAGGAGTTCGTCTACAAAATATTTTTTGTTGTAGATTTGCGGTGCGGTCTTCAAAATATATAGTAATTTAAAAATATTTAGTTATTTTTGTGTTACTTACAAATATTACTAAACACTGTAGTGGAAAAGGAAAAGTGAGTGTTAAGAGAGGTAAGTGGACGTTGAAAGGCTGATGAATGGATGGATGAAGAGAGGTAGGGGAAAACCTGTTGACCTTCGAAAACACAATATCAAAAATACTGGAGGAAGACCACATAAAAAACATGAGGACTCCCCGGAGTGAAGAGGTTGATGACGGTGAACGAGTCAAAAGAGGTATGTAGCGAGCGTAGCGTTTGGCGTTTCCTTGTTTCTGACAATCCGCTCGTATTTCTCTATCAGAGCGGAAAAATGAAAATAATCTAAATCGAACTCACAACCACCGCATCTACGATAAGAAGGTGATTCACTACGCATCCACGGCCACAAAATAAGTAGTAAAAAATTTTTGCTTAACTGTTAGTTCTCGTAAGTTATAGAATGCATGTAATATAATCGCAGTAGAATCAACATTTCGTATTCGAGAGTCCTACCCACACCTCAGCCTCGCTATTGTTCGCAGTAAGCGACCACGGTGTAACGGTTTGGATTATGATAGTGAATATTATCTAAAGCTTTTCATGTAGATACAATTTCAAAATTGGTGCCGTTTCTAAGAAACCTTTGAATCCCACATACAGCGTAGACGGAGGGAACCTAGTGTTAAAACACTGTTCCCCGCATTCCGCCGAATTTTATAGGTATTGCTTTTTTAAGTGGTGGAATTCAATGCTGCGCTTTTGGTACCAGAGCGAAGAAATGAAAATGTTAATAAATAATAATAAATTACCCCAAGTTTGAATCGAATTCGCAACCTTCGCGTTACAGTTACACGCTTATGCCCTTGACGACGATATCTGCCTCAAATTATACAAATTTTAAATAAATTTCGGTAGATAAACCTACCTACTTGAGATAAATATGATTAAAGTAAATGTTTATGCCAAATTCATTTAGTTTTTACATTTTAAAATCATGATAGCATTATTTGCCAGTTTCATAGTCATAAAATAATAATAAATAAATAATATTTAATGGGGAAAAAATATATTTATATTTATTCCTATAAAAAACTATTCTGGTATGCGATGTCCGTTGTCTTTGGAATACTGTAAATGGACAACTAGGTGTTATCAGGGTTGCTATTGCTACTTACCGTTGGAATTAAAATTGTATAAATACTAAAGTCGTTGATGAGACCGTGGATAGGCAGGGGCACAAGGGTGTGCCTGAAGCGCTACGGTAGTGTGTTCAGTCCCCTGGATTCGGTTATTAACTTATTATAATGTTTTATTAATATTATCATAGTGCCTCGAAAAATTCGGCGGAAAATTGAGAACAGAGTGTCTTAACACTAAGTGATAAAAAACACTAAGTGACAAAATATAAAAGAGCAACTGTAAATTGCAAATTTACTATTTATGATGAATTCTTACCAATAATCTACATTTGTTATTAATTTACAGTTATTATTTTTAATTATAGTGTGATTATTGCGTACGTATCTTATTGTTGATTATAATGTATTTTATAGACAATCTTGAGAAAGTGCATGTCGTGGTAGCCCTAGGTGTGATGGCCGTCGTATAACGTTTACGGTCTGCATAGCAGTCACTACCGGGTAAAGATCGGTCTGATTCACAAGCTCCAGGTGCGAAGATACCTCTTCATATTTATATCACTTCATATTCTTTAATAAATAATGCAATAATTAATAACCAAGCTGAACTTTCGACTGTGGACGTAGGCAGAGGGAAACTAGTGTAAAGACATTTTCCGTCGAATTCTGGAGGCATTGCGTGTTGAATGGCGGAACTTAACGCCGCGCTTTTCATCTACGCCAGAGCGAAGAAATTAAAATACCTATAAATTTAAATAAATATTTCATTTCCTCAGGTGCTCCTGCGCCACGACTGGCCTCATATATGTACTTACTAAGTNCGTCTTCCAACCGTGGTCTTCGAATATAAGTATCTGTAAACAAAAGCAAAAATAAACATTATTTTCTTACAATACTGACAATACTAGGACGAATTGTGGCGCAGGGGCACAAGCCTGTGACTGTAAACGCAATAGTTTAAGGGTTGATTCCCACTCGAGGAAATAGAACGCGCGACTCCCTCTGCCTACCCTACTTGATGCGAAACTGAAATATTAATGATAATTATTGTGTTGATTGTCATTTTTAATGATTGTATTGAAATTGTAGATATTTTAATGTATTTTTAATTGATCTTAGATAAAACAAATGTACGTTTAATCATTCTCGACATTACGACGATTCAGTTCAGATTTCATATAGCGTTTCTCTTTGTTTTAAAATGTAAAAATATTTAAAAATAAAAAAAAAATCTGTGACGAATCCACACAGTAAACATTATTCCAGTGCAGTTGCTAGGTGGTCATTGAAGATATTATATAACTTTAAAATTTTTAGATTCTTAATTTAATACAATCGCTTTCGGTATAGCTTAACAAAAAAATAAAGAATAAAAACACAAAGTAAAGTAAAGATTAGTTAATAGTAGATTTCACTGTAGGTACGAATCAAACTCGTTTTTAGTCACGTTCGAAATCCAAGAATTCTACGATTAGAGGAGTTCGTCTACAAAATATTTTTTATTTGTAAATTCGCGGTGCGGTATTCAAATATAGTAATAAAAAAATATTTTGTAATTTTTGTGTTACTTACTAAACACTGTTGTGGAAAAGGAAAGGTGAGTGGTAAGAGAGGTAGGGGAAAACCTGTTGACCTTCGAAAACACAGTATCAAAAATACTGGAGGAAGGTCACATAAAAAGCATGAGGAGGGCATGTATGAAGAAGTTGATGACGGTGAACGAGGCGAAAGAGGTATGTAGAGAGCGTAGCGTTTGTTTCTGACAATCCGCTCGTATTTCTCTACCAGAGCGTAAAAATTAAAATAATCTAAATATAAGCAATCGAACACACGACCATCGCATCTACGATAAAAAGCTGAATCACTGCGCATCGACGGCCCCAAAATAAGTAGTAAAAAGTTTTGCTTAACTGTAATTTCTTGTAAGTTATAGAATGCATGTAATATAATCGCATTAGAATCAACATTTCGTATTCGAGAGTCCTACCCACACCTAAGCCTCGCTATTGTTCGCAGTAAGCGACCACGGTGTAACGGTTTGGATTATGATAGTGAATATTATCTAAAGGCATTTCACTTAGATACTGTATCGAAAAAATTCTCGTCGTTTTTAACCAGACATACATATCGATATTTGGTGCCGTTTCTAAGAAACCTTTGAAGAAATCTAATTTTTATTGCCTATTATAATACATTAATATAATATTTATTTTCATCTAAGAGCTACACTGCTTATTTTTTTTACCGCATATAGCATGGTAAATGGAGGGACGGAACCTATTACTAAGACACTCTTCCCCACTTTCCGCCAAATTTTATAGGTATTGCTTTTTTAAGTGGTAGAATTCAATGCTGCGCTTTTGGTACCAGAGCGAAGAAATGAAAATGTTAATAAATAATAATAAATTACCCCAAGTGGGAATCGATTTCGCAACCTTCGCGTTACAGTTACACGCTTATGCCCTTGACGACGATATCTGCCTCAAATTATACAAATTTTAAATAAATTTCGGTAGATAAACCTACCTACTTGAGATAAATATGATTAGAGTAAATGTTTATGCCAAATTCATTTAGTTTTTACATTTTAAAATCATGATAGCATTATTTGCCAGTTTCATAGTCATAAAATAATCATAAATAAATAATATTTAATGGGGAAAAAATATATTTATATTTATACCTATAAAAAACTATTCTGGTATGCGATGTCCGTTGTCTTTGGAATACTGTAAATGGACAACTAGGGGTTGCTATTGCTACTTACTGTTGGAATTAAAATTGTATAAATACTTAAGTCGTTGATGAGACCGTGGATAGGCAGGGGCACAAGGGTTTGCCTGAAGGTAGCGCTTCAGGCAAACCCTTGTGCCCCTTGTGCTAAGTGTGTTCAGTCCCCTGGATTCGGTTATTAACTTATTATAATGTTTTATTAATATTATCATAATGCCTCGAAAAATTCGGCGGAAAATTGAAAACGTGTGTCTTAACGTTAAGTTATAAAAAATATTAAAATATAAAAGAGCAACTGTAAATTGCAAATTTACTATTTTTGATGAATTCTTACCAATAATCTAGATTTGTTATTAATTTACAGTTATTATTTTTAATTATAGTGTGATTATTGCGTACGTCTCTTATTGTTAATTATAATGTATTTTATAGCCAGTCTTAAGAAAGTGCACGTCGTGGTAGCCCTAGGTGTGGTGGCCGTCGTATAACGTTTACGGTCTGTATAGCAGTCACTACCGGGTAGATCGGTCTGATTCACAAGCTCCAGGCGCGAAGATACCTCTTCATATTTGTATCACTTCATATTCTTTAATAAATAATGCAATAATTAATAACCAAGCTGAACTTTCGACTGTGGACGTAGGCAGAGGGAAACTAGTGTAAAGACATTTTCCGTCGAATTCTGGAGGCATTGCGTGTTGAATGGCGGAACTTAACGCCGCGCTTTTCATCTACGCCAGAGCGAAGAAATTAAAATACCTATAAATTTAAATAAATATTTCATTTCCTCAGGTGCTCCTGCGCCACGACTGGCCTCATATATGTACTTACTAAGTTAAAGGACATATAGATAACGTTTACTTCAAACCAAGTTGATTAACGTTAATCAAGAACACCTTCAGTTTGAGTGTTCGGCTCCTTATAAGGGCAACTGTGAATGACGCTACTTGTGGATTAGTCATAGATCTTTTAATTATACTACGAAATCATTATAACCTAGATAAAATTTTAATTCTTTTATAGAAATAAAGAATTTTTCATGGCCTCCATTCAATAATAGAAGTTGAAATCTTCTACTAATAGATATCTATGTATTTATCTATAAAGGCAGCATAAATACAAATATTTTAAATAACTGCAACCCTAGCTACTGTTCTCTTTTATATATTTTAGTTATAAGTAAAAAAATAACTATGGTATGGTTCTTTGATTATGGCGTTCCGAGCGTGCCAGTTGAGCACATATCACTTTTCCAATGTCCCAAAAAAAAATACTAAAAGCAATAATAATAAATCATGTCAAAATATTTATAATGATAATGATTATGAAAACTCACAATGTCCAAACATCTATATAAATAATAGGGTTATTTAAAATTCCTTTGAAGTAAATTTCGAATGATATTAGGTAATAAATTTTAAGGATTTCACAAAAATGTGCGATAAGTCTTTCTGGCTATAGTGGAATGAGTATTTAATGTACAGTTACATTCCACATCGATTCTAAATTAAAGGGATAGGGCTGATATAAATCTTGATACAACAGGATAGAACTTTAAACATTGATATAAATTTTTAAAATTATATTTGTTTTTAAGCCGTCTTGGCGCAGCGGCACAAGGGTGTGACTGTAACGCGACGGTTGTTGGTTCGATCCCCACTCGAGGAAGTGAAATATTTATTTACGTTTATATTTCCATTTCTTCGCGAGTGTCGAGGCAAAGCGCGGCGTTGAGTTCTGCCACTCAACCCGCAATGCCTCCAGGATTGGACAGAAAGTGGGGAATGGAGTGTCTTAACACTAGGTTCCCTCTACCTACCCTGCTGTGTGCGGGATACAGCGTGAAGCTGATTTATTTTATATTTGTTTCTAAATAATATAATGTTATACAAAAAAAAATACAATTGACATTAACTGAAATTTCTTATTTACGTATGGAATATTCAGTATTAATTTTATTTTTGCGTTAATTTCGGTACTTCCGAATAATATACGCTGTCTCGATTGTTCAACAACTAATTAGTGCTTTAAATATAAAAAGGATATGAATTATGAATTGGCAAGAGGCAATAAATATTTTTTTAGCGTCGCGCTATTCCGCACACAACATGGTAGGCAAAGGAAACGTAGTGTCAAGACACTTCGTTTCATTTTCCGCAGAATTCTAGAGGCACACTTTGTGGTCCTACGCCACGATTGGCCTTCCATTTTTGATTTCAGCAAGCAATGAATACAATAAACGGATTAAATAACAATACAATAAACATACACAAGTTTCAACAAGTTTTATTATAATAAAAAAATGAACGTTTCCAGTATTATGATTTCATTGAACTGGGCTGGCATTATTCCAAGCCGGTATACTCGTATTTCACTCGCGGCGAATAGTCTTGCAGATATAAAGTGTACTATTAATGTTGTCTATAATTGGCTCGCGACGTCCCACAGTCTGCTGCAATCGGTTTTGACAAAAATATATTACTTCAGCGGAATATGGAGAAGTTTGATTTTGTTAAGTAAATTATTATGACAATTTATATAACTGATATAATTATATCTAAGATTAAGACATATTTTTTTCGTTTTATTAAAAGAGTTTTATGGCATTTAGACTTTAAATACTCAATAAAATGGTTCCCATGGGTATTATATGTGCTAACTTAAAAACTAAACAATTTTTATATTTATAAAGACATACTTAGCTACTTATAAATTAAAAGATTATATTTATATATAACCAAATTTCCACTATAAATTATAAAGGGATTTCGACACTAATAACAGACTCGGCTTTCCATATTTACAATTCGAATCATATCACTGCAAGTGGGTGTTGCAACATTTAATAAGCTAGTTCGAAACTGTGACTCACTTTACATACTGATGCATGCACTGTGTAAAAAAATATTTACGCTACACGGTTGCCTGTATTGTTACCGGTAGGTACATATTTCTTTTTATTTATTTGCATACGATATGTATAATGTTAGGAAAGTGGACCAGGTGAAATCAGATAATTACATTGACTAATATTAACTATGTATGTGGACGTTAGAGTTTAGGCGTGTGTTGTTTATCCATTTTTTTTATTTTCGAGTAATATATGTATTCTGTTAAATATTTAAAAAAATCTGCTTGAGGCTCTATCCTGCCTACATGTATATGGGTAAGCAGATGAAACCAAGACTGCGTTCTCCCACATTCCGCCGAATTTTTCAAGGCATTACGTATTGAGTGGTGGAACTCATTGTTGAGATTTTGCCTTGGTGCCAGAGCGAGGAAATAAAAATATTAAGAAAAAATAATTAATTTCTATGAGTGAGGATCGAACTCACAACCGTCGGCTTACAGTCACACCATTGTGCCTCTTTCTATATTGGAAAATATTGAAACCATACAACATATAGCGATAAAACGATTTTAAGTAATGGATGGAATGGAACTGTCAGGCTATTGAACTATTTGGATCGATCGTGGTTTTTGTAGGGCAACGGAACCAGCGCCAGTAGATTTTATACCCTATTGTGGACTTGAATGTACTTACACTGCACAGCCTGTATGCGTTTCTAGGTCACAGATAGCTGATATAAAGTTACAACGGAATAACGTGACGTGCCCTGCAATAGGATGTAGCTTCTCAAATCTCATTATTATTTTCTATTTTTTTTTAATATTATTTTTATAACAAAACATAGGTAATATAACGTTCCAATTACTATATTATATTTAAGTTTATTCTGTTCCTGCTAAATTATAATAGTTTTTTTATATGCGCTATGTACATGTTTTTGCCTAATTTATATTCACATAGTCGTGATAGGAAACGTTAAAACGTCATATGACTCTTACGTGATTTGGCACGAACCGCCAATGACGTTAGCTAATGTGTGAAGATCAAGTCATTTTTACAAGACCTTGTTTACAGAATGCTTCTTCTAAAGTTCATATTAATGATCCTATCTACATAACCTAAGCTTTCATATTTAGGTAATAACATGTATAAATAAAGTCGCCTAAGAACTATGTCGGATGCAAGTGCCTTGCTGTATCAGTTCCTATAGTGAGACCTCCCGGACGCCCAAGGAAGCGCTGGTTGGATGTCGTGATGCAGGACATGAGAGCCAATGGTCTTACCACCGAGGACGCAAAAGACCGTGCAAAGTGGAGTAGGTTGAGTAGGAAGGCAGACCCTGGCAATAGCCGGGATTAATGCCAGGAGGAAGAAGATGAATAAATAAAGTATACCAAGTTAGCAAACCAACTTAAATAAAAGTTTAATACTTTTAATTTGTGTGTCTATAAAAATATGTAGTAATCAAAAATATTTTATAAAATAAAGAAGTAAAATAATAAAATATTAAGTTATATCGCAGTCGCCAATATATCGTACATATGTTTTTAGTTCGCATATGACCATTACAAGTCTGTAGGTGTTAATTTTATTAGTCGTTGCTTTCCGTCAAGGTTGTGACGTGTGTCATTGCATACTTAAAATATAAACAACACAGCAAAACCAGTGTTATTTATTCTCACAAGACTATAAGAAAAAAGTGAATTGGAAGAACTTCTCATTAATAATCAATAATTTGCGACTAACATAAAAAAATTGCGTTGAATTTCTTTATGTTCATTGTATTCTTTTGTAAGGCTGTCAATTTAATGTCCTTCAAAGTTAAGAAAGGCCAATTTGAGGTATATTTTTGTCTATTTTATAAATGTCAAATGAATATCCTTTTCTTCTTCCGATACATGATAAAAAAACATATTAAGCCGACAAGGTTATTTTAAATTAAAAATACTATTTTACAATTCACTTTATGTATATCATTCCTCTTATCGGTTCCATTGGCAACAAAAGTACAGAAGTATTACAAATACAAGTTACTTATATGGTGATCTTCTTGGTTATATACAATATAAATATAGTAACTATAAATCTAATGTACGTCCTATATATTAAATATAGAACTGACAAAAATAACATTTTTATTTATAAGAATCGACATTGCATTGTATCGGAAAACTTAGCGAGCATTTTTACAATTATTAAATTAAAAGAAAAAAAAAATATTAAAGTTATTAAAACTATTTACAATTTCAATTTGTAAGTACCTATATATTTTTACTTTTTATTTGACATTGTAAATATGTTGTAGAGATTAAATCGTAGAGTGTACTTAATGTGTAATAGTTTTAAAAGTCAAGCAAACAAATATTTCCATTTATCCCTCAATTGTGGCAGAGAATAATAAACAACCAGAAAACCAGTACATTATCAAAAGTCTACAACAAAACGAACTTCATTGATTTGGACCAAGTTATCGATTAACGCTAAATTATTAATGCTCTATTTTAGACGTAAGTACCTAGTTTCTTTCATATAAACATTCACTACAAATTGCAATGTACGTATGGTATAAAATAAAAACAGTTTTTATATATTCGTGTCATATCCTGTCAACTTATAAAACTATAAATAATCTTGGATCTAGTCTTACTATATCTGTAACAGGTACACCAGATGTAGTCTAAATATATAATACCAGTAATAGCTTAGTACAACGACTTGAAAAAAACTAAATTAATTTACATTTCGTTGTTAAGTTTTTTAAATTAATTATTACGGTGTCACTTGTCTCTTAGAGTTCTTTTGATGATTAGTAATTAGACTGCTTAGTAAAATTAAAATTTTGCTCTTTCTATTAAAATGTTATTTAACTGTTTTTCATTAATAAAAAAAGCTTTTTAATACAAATGCAGTAAAGTAGAGAATCAAAGAGGCTAATGTATATAAAAATAGACTACCTTTTAAGGTAACAGATGCATACCGAACTTTTCAGTGTCATTAGCGAGTGACAAGTGAGCAATTTATACCGAAATAGTGTTCACGCCCTATTTGTGCGACGCTATGCAATAGGACTAACGAGAGGTTTTCATCGCTAATGATTACGAAAATAGAGTCTGGCTTCCGCAGTATATAGAAGAAATAATAATTCATTAATTTAGCTTCACGCACAGCAGGGTAGGCGGAGGGAATCTAGTGTTAAGACACTCCGTTCCTTACTTTACCTTGGTGCCAGAGTGAAGAAATGAAAACATTAAGCAATAATAATTGATTCCCTCGAGTGGGAATTGAACTGACAACCGTCGCGTTACAGTCACGCATATATCGAAGAGATTAAACCTAATTGTAAACAATAACTACATCAACGTTAAATGGCTTAAATTCTAACATAGAGTATATTAATACGTAGGCTATAATAAAATTTAACAATCGTGGAACATCATTTTCCTTATTCTTTGGTATACTTATAGGTATATAGTATATCTATAGATATATGTATAATTGTGCATATATTTCTGCACAAATTCTACCTTTATTAAAATCTTTCTTTATGATAAATCATTAAATATATGTTTAAAAAGAAAAATCCAGAGTGTACATAACATTCCGATATGAATGTATACATTCAGATTACGTTACCGACGTGCGAACATCTGAACAAATTAAGCCTTTCATTGTTCTCTCCTCAGTTACTGTCTATTTTCAAGATAATTATTATTCCATTATTTATTATAAAAGTCCGTAGAAATATTTCAAGGACAATCTAATAATGTCAATTTCTTAGATCCACCATCTTTATTTGTTAGTAGATACTAATTTGTTTTCATAGCACCATATTTTTTTAGTTTTAGTTTTATTTTTAGTTTTGATATTAAATTTTCCTTCAATAATTTGCAGTAGTATATGTAGAAAATTCTCATTCTCTAAGGAAAACCTACAAATAACAAGTTAACACCTACGACGATAACGTCATTGATATCGCTTACAATTTCCACTAAGAGCACGTCCGCAACTCTACATGCAATGAGATAAAATAAATGACACAAATTTCCTAAGATTTCCAATCTAACTATTGGTAGTTGCGTAAATCGATTGTAGTAAGAAATCAGCATGACCGTGGTCGTTAACTGTACCCGGTATCGAGTAGTTACTCTGTAATAACGGTGCTATATTTACTATGGCGACAACGGCACAATAGCCAATATAGTCAAACTATCAGGCAGGTTAACCTGGTGTTAAACCACTCCGTTGCCCATTTTCTGTTGAATTCTGGAGGCATTACGTGTTGAGTGGCGGAATAAGTCTCTGCGCCACGACTGGCCTCGACTAAGTATTATATACTGATAATATTTTTATTATTATTTTATTGTTGCCTTTCTAATTTTCTATTAATTGTTAATAAACATTAGAAATCGGTGAAGCATAGTGATAGGTTAACTATACATCTATTTTATTTTGATAGAGTCAATTTTACTCAAATCACTTTTTAATAAAATACTATTTAAAATGTCATTACAATCGAATAATAATAACATTGATGTATAAGCATTTTAAATTAATTAATATTTGATTATAATATAGTTATCAGTGAAATTCAATATTCATTGTGTCCCATATGTGAAAACGCCCTATTTTGTTTAACATTAAACATACAACTTGAGGCTAGTCGTGTCGTAGGGGCACAAGCGTGTGACTGTAAACAAACAGGTTGTGGATTCAATTCTCACTCGAGTAAATTAAATATTTAATATTTTAATTTCTTCGCTGTGGTCGAGATGAAGCGTGGCGTTGAGTTACGTCGCTCAACGCAATGTCAATTTGTCGTGATTATTAATATTTAGTTTCCACTAATCTAGCGCTATTGTTTAGACAACAGCGTTTCTATTGTTTGATGACTAATTACTCCGTGACAATGGCCTTCGGTGACAACCGCCTATAGTGAGAACGCTTAACTGATAGATATATGCATCGACACTGTTAAAACACAGCTTATTTAGCTGTTTGCTAGCTTCTTTATTTTAATATTCGCTTGGAGTTATATTAATTTTGATGTAAAAAGACTATGAAGGATGGCACGATGAAAAAACCCTATTTAAACGTAAACGTGATAAAATTTTTGAACGTAGCAAGATTTTAACATGAGCCTGGGAAACCGCTCGAGATCCTTGATCGATTGCCAAGAGGTGATATTTAAGAGAATAGGATTTTCAAACCTTTCGAAGTGCTGATATTTTTATAAGAAATAACGTTAAAGTTATCCTCCTTCAATTATACTGAAATCAACTGTAATAAGTCAATAAACGCAAAGTGAGTTAAAAAACGAAGTCATTTACAATCTTCTCCACTTATTTAAGATAAGTGGTTATCAAGTAAGGCAACAAACACGTTTTATCATAATGTTCTGCATTCTTAGAGAATATACAGGAGTTACAACGTTACATACTCGTATTATCTCGAAGTCGAAACTTACGATTTACAGTTACATTGCAATAAAATAGAAAACTATAAGATATATATTTTATATAACCATATTTTTAAGATTATTTTAGAGAAATAATATACGTACTAATATCCGAATAAACTCCAAAAATTAAATTAAAAAAAATACTAAAATATTCGTGGCATAGTTAAAGTAAGTCCGCATAACGTAATAAAACCGTGTCGATGGCAACCATAAACCATTGCTGATAAGAAATTATGGAGAAAGTTTCCGCTATGCTCTATTTATATTCTCGAACATTTTTAATGTTTTACATTCATAATAAATACATGTCCTATTAAATAGAAATACTTAACAACTTTCCTCGACGAATGGAACAATTTCTTTATTCTATTTCTAGGAGCTGTGTTGCTTTCATTGAATATGTAATTACCTAAGTCTATGCTTGTCTTTGTGTTGACTGAATATATTATTATCTATAGTATTTCTTTAAAAATATAATATTTTTTTATTAAAAATGCAAAGAGCTCTTTGACCTATTTAAATATTTCGATGAGAATCAAAAAATAATTAACTTATATCTCAATCTTAAATTCCTATAAGCCTTTCAAGCTTTGAATAATAATCAAAGAAAGAAAATATGGATGTAAATAACGAGTAAGTTTCCTCAGATGTCACTGGGAAAGCTGCCATTGTCAAGATTGGAACTGTTAATACAGTTTCCTTTTTGCTACTTAAACAATAGTAACAGTTGTGAAAAAGAAAACACATAAGTGATAGAGATTAACTGTTACTGTTTTCTAAGTTTTCAGAAAATCTTCTCAAAAGTACGGTTAACTAATACTAATATATATATTTTTAAATTTGTAGTTTAATATTTGTGCAATTGTTAGATTAAGAAAAAAATATAAAGTAGAAGTCAAATTGGGTACGACGTACGCCATTTTTTCGCACTAATGGTAAGAGTCACGCTAATATCGCGTAACATACATATTTTGTCATTCATAACTTTAAAACACATATCTGTATCCATATTTAAAGTATTTTGTTTTACATTTCCATAGCTTGAGCTAGAATAGTCACCTAACCCATTTTTTTAAAATTAATTACTATGAGGCCGTCGTAACGCGCGGCACAAGGGTGTGGGTTCGATCCCCACTTGAGGAAGTGAAATATTTATTTATGTTTATATTTCCATTTCTTCGCTCTGGTGTGGAGGCAAAGCGCGGCGTTGAGTTCTGCCACTCAACAGAATTCGGCAGAGCGGAGTGTCTTAACTCTGCCTACCCTCCTGCGGTGTATCCCGCACACCATGAAGCTGATTTTTTTTTAATTAATGTGAAAAAAGATACTCTTCGTGCCTTTAGAATTTAATTATATTGTAAAAAGTAACATTAGTATTAAGGTTATGTTGCAATACATTATATAATACTAAAATTTTAACTTAAATTTCAACGAATGCATGAAATTAATAAAACTGCTTACAATAAAATGAATGTTCGTCAGATTCGTAGTATAATTAAATTGAGTTGCCATAACGTAATAAAACTCTGTGGTAGCCATGATCAAATGCTGATAAGAAAACATGGTGAAATAAAATATACATTATTAAAGTTCGTTACTTGTTACTTTTCACAACATTTTTTTTTCTTTTGGAAAAAACAATTTAGTAAAGATCATGTTTATTATAATGTTATAATTAATGAATGAAAACAACATCTCAAGATCGATCTCAGACTTGAGAGCGGTTTATAAATACGCGCTTTAATCAGTTTTCTTCACGACATATAAAACTTTACATAAATGTATTAGCTATTAGCCTACAAATTGTCTTTGTGTAGAAGAAGCTGCACTATGTGGTATTACATCACGATAATTAGATAAAATGGTACAGATTACGTATGTAGCATAATATTATGTTGTTATTAGTGCTTCAAAGAGATTTTTTTTTATTATTTTAGTATATGTTAGGAAATAGGCTAAGAGGATGTTACATTAATACAGCGTCATTAAATACTATTTAAAATTTATTTACTGTTTTATTTTAAAACCTATTAAAAATATTAACGAAATGAGATTTAGTTTAACTTGCTAAAATAAACATAAAAATCATATTTTTATATCACTATATTTTTAATGAAAGATCACTTTCAAGTGGTTCTTAAATTAAAAAGTGATATATACCTACACTCAATTTAATACATTATAAAACCATTAAGCAAGCTATACGTATTTTATTTATATTATGTCAATAAAAGTGACCATGGTTTCTGCACCCAAACAAGTGTGCAACGTACCGTGTCACTTTCCTGTTTCGAGTGCAGTCTATGGATGAACAAAATAATCGACGTGGCATAAAGTTACACATATATAAATAAATAAAATAAATCAGCTTCACGCTGTATCCCGCGCACAGCAGGGTAGGTAGAGGGAACCTAGTGTTAAGACACTCCGTTCCCCACTTTCTGCCGAATTCTGGAGGCATTGTGTGTTGAGTGGTTTATATAATAACAGTTTTCAATGTAACAAACAATTAATAAATTATAATTTTTCTTTAAGTAAATTCTTGACGTAATCAGGTATTTATTTAGGTATTGTTTATAGAAAAATAATAAAATTAGTAGGAAAAACTAAACTTAAATGTTGTGTTTTAAATATAACTATATCTTAGATAATGCTGTCTTATTCATCGTTAAAATGTTATAGTAGCTTTCTCTATGAAAAGTGCAGGTAGAATCAATGGGATGGAAGGTAATTAATTAAGTAAAAGAATAAATACTAAAAAGTCATATATATACCTATATCATTTCTACAAGTTAACTAATCTACATATTCTTTGTCTTTGAGTTGTGTGTAGGAATGTGCGAGGAACTCTATCATTTTTTGTGCGGCTTCCTGTAGACGTGGGAATTAAGGGTTATCCTCACCTTTCCCTGGGGAACGCCAATGAATGCACTATACAGTGTAATGTAGGTACGTATTTAGCATAATAACAATGAAGGTTATGGCAATAAAGATATGAAGAATAGAAATTATAACGCGTGACTATTATTTAATAATAGGTTTCATATAAGATTCCAGCTCGCATTTGTACAACATTATAAAAAAATATACGGTATAGAATGGTTACTGTTTTATTCCTAAAAATTGAAAGGCCCAAGGCCTATCCAAAGCCTCTGGGCCTTCACGCCTATAAAATTGATACTTTAATTACTTATTGATCCCATACGTTACATCGAAAACACTTACATATTTGGTCACAGCTTGAACGTAGCATTGACATACATATAACTTTAAAATGGCCCTTAATAAAAAAAGAACAACTTATATACGATGTTTAAGATTAATTTACTATTTTGTATAACCTAAAGCCACACAAAGTTAAGAAATTCTAAATATTTACTTTATATTTGTAACATTTTCAAATTATTTTTTAAATATTTTACAGTGCATCTTGTTATTTTTTTTATCTGTTCAGATTGATTAATTATTAATTATTTAACTATGTTGCTTATAATATACATACAAACATACAGAAATTAACATTAAATGTCACTATTAAAAATAAACGAAAGTATTCCCCGTAGGTGCGAATGAGCGTAATGTTTACAAAATAGTCCCACAGTTTGTAAATACGCTAGCTAATGAATTGAGATAGATGCTCTTATTTTTAAACACGTGTTGTTAAAGAATGATTTGCCGACTTGTATACATTACATGCTTAAATTAATATTTAAAAAAAAGAAAGACAAATTTAGTATTTTAACTTTTTTTAAAATGCTTTATTAATACATTTTAACTTTAATATTTTGATTTGTATAAATAAACGAAAGTAAGGAAGGGCTCTACATAGATTTGTAAAATCATTTTTGATATTCCTAGAAGCCGAGAACTTATAAATAACTGTAATTAGAATAAGATACATACATATTTACACGAGAGTGACGCACGAGTTATTAATATTCGTGACTATTCAATTAAAACGTACATTACGTTTAGATTTTTTTATAAATTTTGGTTACATTTTTTACTAATATATTAATAATTAAAATAATACCTTCATATTCCTTCAAAATATCGGTTTCAATAGAAACAAAGTAATATTTTATTTTAAATAAGTAAATTAAAGCAATAAATGTTAATATAAAAATAATGGTATTTTTATATTAACGTTGTTTTTCTATAACAATATTCAAAACTGATATTTATAAAAGATATGCAATAAAAAAGACAATATTCGAAAATATTCTTATTTGTCTAATTTAAAAATCATGCATATTATTTCTAGACAATAATACGCAACGCTGGAATATTTTGATATATTAATTTTCAATTAATTTTATTAAAAAAATAATATCTGCTTTTTTTGTGAAAACTGCATTATTTATTCATTTAAAACATAAATATTATTATCTGTGCACGACCAGTGGATAAACGTCATTGAAACCGATTGTAACACACACGTATATTTTTTAAGCCGGCAAGTCATGCACGTCACACGAATTACTCTTCTCGGATGACAGCCTTTGTATAGTAGGTTCTGGTTTTACGGTAATAATAAAATTAACTACTTATTCAGTACTCATGACTCACTCAATACAATGCTAGTAAAGCTCCCATGTCTACTTCAAACAAAATTATTTTAAAAACAATAGCTAATCGTAAAGTATTTTGTTTTAAAAGTTATCTGTGCCGTTTGCGTAGTCTACGTAATCTGTTGTACGAGACGTTTTAAATTTTAACAATATATTGATTAAAATCTAAAATATATTACTTAATAATACAAAATAATATAAAATAAACGAATATAATGTATAAGTACCTACTTGGTCTTTAAAAGATTTCTTTATTACTCCAAATGTAATTAAGAATTTCTTAAAACATTGTAAGTAATTGTTTCTTATAGGCTGTTTGTCAAGTCGTTGCAAGCGAAATGTCTAGAGTCGAACCAGTTTATTAATACGAAATTGGACAACAAAAATAAATTATGCAATTATAATACAGGATCTTTTGTTTCGATTGGAACACACCGGTGTGACATCACTACATTTCGAAAGCATGACTCATTGAAAGATCACGTCCACTGTAATATCGCTGTAAACAAATTTGAGACGCTACCTCTCGAATTTGTGAACTTTTATACGGTCATTAGGCACTTAACTAAGAATTTTGCTTAACTTTTAAGTGCAATTGTCATGCTGGCGTTTCGCGGCGGGTGGTTGGAGCCTTTTTATGTTTATATATCATGACTAAATTTGTTTTATATTCATTTAATATGTATTTTTAATAAATATTTATTAAAATTAAATATACAAATTTCATAAATCTACAAAATATGGCTAGTTCTTTGCATAATATACAAAAGATTTCGAATCAAATTTGAATAAATAAGCAATGTTGCATCCTCCACAGCCTTAAATAGAATTCTAGCGTTAATATTATTCTTGCGGCATAACGCGTTGAAACAAATTAAATATTCAAACGCGATTACATTCACGGGGTGACCCTCGCAGGTAGAGTCAGCAAACAAGCGACGCCACCCCAAACACTTGTCAGTGCAGGCACCTGTTAACTTCTCGTACCTGCCAGTTACCTTTTATGCTTGGTCTATATATTAATGTGACACTCTAATACGTATATATTTAAGCAAAAACTTATGACTATATCAATTTGTGAAGAAGCTTCATCATATGTGCTAAGGATCTCTTCTCAATAGAATTGCGACTTCACAGAAAACCTGTTTTGGCTTTGCTTGTTTGCTAAGTTTATTTATTAAAATAATATCAATTATGTAGTTTTGCATTTAATACGTTTTATAACTTGTATAATAATCTACTATAGCTATCAATTTTCCTGCTTTTTGCTTCTTTTATTATCCACAATGCTATTGATGACCGTGTTTCTTTTAGATGTGAATAGAATCAAAGGACAATCGACACTCTATTGAAATTTCCTTTTTGACATACTTTCTTATTAGTTGTAATAACGATATAAAACAAACTACATATACAATTTATTTTTGTAGAGTTAGCATAAAAATATATGACCATTTGCGTAAGCTAACTAATGCTAGCTTTCTATTTACCGTGTCCGGTTGCAAAGGACCAATTTACGTGGATAACCTGTGTTTCGTGTCTTAGGAGATAATGTGGCTACATCCGCCATTGAGCATGGGAAAATTATATATTTTATCCAATATACGTTAGCACACATTTTCGCCATAGATTTGATTGGAATACTTAACATTAAATATATTTAACATATAATTTAACATACGCTATGTAAACTTATAACTGTTCAAAATGAGGTTTTGTTTTTGTCATCACAAAAAACGAGATATATAAAGATAATCTTATTAAAATTCAAGGCAATATTTCGAATTATATTATAGTTTTATGAAAAATAGTCGCATACCTTGGCTAATTGCCGTCCAACGAGTATGAAGACGAAAGCCGATAGAGCCTCCGAGGCGGGGATTGTACTACAGTAACTTGTCACTTCAACACACACAATATTCCACTAGAAACACTTTTAGTATGAAATAATATTTTAAATAAACACTTATAATGAATGTTTCAATCACGATTTATACACAAATATGTTTTATTTACACTTATAACACCATAATACGTATATTTTCCACGCTGGTAGAGCGTCGACTGAAGGCGGGAAGACAGAGACGGCGTGATGGCGTGGAAGAGAGATACATGTGATGTGGGAGGGAGGACGACCGCTAAGCTTCAAGAACACGCACTGCTGTTTATTCAACTTCATATAGACAAAAATAAAAATATATTTTTAATAAATACACATAATATATACATAATTTAGTTTTCTTTAGTTCCATAAACTTAATTACTTACCTAAGTTCCTAGCTAAAACCGTTACATAACGTTTTTGAAACAATATTTCGGTAATTTTAAATTTAAGAAATCGAAGTCACTATTTTTTAACAATATTATATTATATTTTTATAAAAAATAAAAATGAACTATATAAGTAACGTTCACAAGTATTTTGTCTACGTAAAGTGGTTTGCGCTCAGTGTGAAGCGCCGTACCTCCTGTTACCTGGCACGAGCGTCCACGGCGCCTCGCGCCCCGCACGCTGCCTCAAAATTTAAACTTTATGGCCAACTAAATAACTCTGTGGACAGATTGTTACTACTTTTGCATTACTGTCGTTTTAAATATTAGTGTATGACACACTCAAACGCTTAACTTATAAGTCATGAGACCACTAAAAGCCGGAACACTTGAAGGCTTTTTAAAAATCTTACGATAAGTTTTCTATGAAAGTGTACAAAGGAATAGCTGTTTATATGATTAGAAAATTTTAAGAGTACATGTTTAACATCGTGTAAATATAATATCTAAAGGCTATGTAAAACAGTATCTGACGTCAGTATCTCTATTGTTGTTCGCTCTTATGAATCCAATGGCGTTGGAAGTTTTGTGGTATATTTTTTATTTTTTTTTCATGACATTTTGTAAATTAATCCTTTCTATATGAAAACTTTTAAATATTAAAAAAAATTGTTACAAAATATACCTACTGTAATGTGTTGTACTGTTTTTATAGAAAAAATAGAAGTGTAATGAAATTCGCACATTTTTGTCTCGTACTTTTGTATGAATAATAACACGTACACTGGCTACATAGTTTTAAAAAATACAATACTTGAATATATTTTTTATATAGAGATTTATAATTTAACTAGCTTTTAACAGCGGCGTCTGATATTAGTGCGCTTAACCAAAAAATGTCTTTTATGTGATAATTATCTCATATCTATCTACATTTGAGTCGTAGTGGCATAGTAAAATGTTTTTATTTCATGGTCGCTTATCTAGAAATGAATGAGTATTGACAGAATCGTGTAAACATTACAAAAGGATTCCATTAAATCTTCTAGATGAATATAATAAAATAGAAGATTCGAGGTCGAGGCTCGATCTAGATTACATTAAATATATTTTTTCGTAATAAGTTAAAATACGATACCGGCACCAGTAATCGGTACTTAAAGGAAATATTATTAAAGGAATTATTATATATTTGAAAACAATTATGTGCATTTTAAGTTACAAAATATAATTTTTCGTGATCTTAAACAATGTTCAATGTTCAATTTTGAAATACATTTAAGATGTAGAGTTGTAACAAGCTTCCTTCATACACCTAAGTAAAAAGGTGTCAAAACCATTATATAAAGAAAATATATTTTATACGTATTAAAAATGTATTTAATTTTAAATAGTTTTACTCAAAAGCATAGAGATACTACCGGAAACAATTGCTTGTGATGTATGATGATCTTTTCCATCATATATGATAACAGTAAGAATATTATCATGTTTTATCAGCAATCTTATCCATAAAATTAACTAACGTTTTTTTATTTCTTATATAATGACCATAGATTATAAGGTATAATAACGTATTTTACATTAAGTACCTATTATTAATAGTTTGCCTAATTAAAAAATCATTACATACATATAATAGTGCAATTATTATACAAGCAAATAATTAATTTTTAATTGCACAAAAAGTCAATTAGACATTATTATTTATATACTTTAAAAATTGTATAGGTTATAGAAACATTTTTAATAATTAATCTATAAATTATTAATTACATTTACTGATTTGCATATCTGACAAGCAAATTTTCATTCATTTTTTTATACAAAAAAGGTTTTTACAGTTTTTTTTTATTTTAATTTAAAAAAAATATTGAAATTCAATAAATAATTGTAACATGTAGATCGTGACTGTGATGTTTTTAAATTATTCTATTGAAGGCAATTGTCGCTGACTGAGGTATAGTTGAAACTCGGTGCTCGGACGATGTGAGACGTGCACATTGATAAGGATATTATTTTATTACAAAAAAATATATATTATAATATATAAGTGCTTCGTGTCTCTTAAATCTTAAACATATATGTTTTAATTATTTTGAGTGCAAGTGAAATTTTGTAGGTAAGAAATGATTAAAATAAACCTTATTAAGTCATTCATAGATCATAATATATTTATTTTATTGAAAATTATTGTTATTTTTAAACTTAAATAATGAGAGCAGTAGCGGAAGCACTTGTAGTAATGTTCCGTACGTCGCGATTAATATCAATAACAGCGTGTAATAGAAAGATTTATCTATTCCTTTCTATTTTCCCATATAAAATATTTCATTTGATAATTCAAGTAATGCCACATTTATTAATTAAACACTAGTAAAGGTGAAAGTAATTTTTTTTTATAAAAAATATGTAGTAATTTTTATAGAGTAAAAATATTTCTATATTTTGCTTGCAAGTATTATAATAGAAGCGCTTTTTAAATATAGTTGAAGTCTATTTTATTAACATAATATGACTATAGAATATAAATTAGTATAGTGAAATTACACAATGATTCGTTCCAAAGTTCCAACTATAAAATTTCGTTCAATACATAAATTTAACTTCAATACATTACAAAATGTTACCACAAAGGTCTATACTCTATACTCCACAGGAAGGAGGGGTCAATTATTACTTGAATAGCTTGTAACGTAACTTTTGCTATAAGAATTGGTAATATCCTTAGTTATTAGCTTGTGATGCAATTATTACTTATAAAATAAGAATTAATAAATAATCACTATTATTGATAAAAAAAAAATGTGAGTATCGTATTTTGCCACTACAAAAAAAAAATCTATTTTGTTTTTTTATGAGAAAAGAAATAAAAAACGTGATGGCATCCCGAATGGTTACCTGGTGGAGACATTCACTAAAACGGAGACCGGTAGTGACGAACACGCTGGTATATGCGACATTCTACACTGCAGCGGAACTGTCACAACAGACCTTCAATAGAATGAATATGGTAAAGTTACTAGTAAAGTTATAAAAATGTTTTTTAAATCAGCTTCACGCTGCATGCCTGATCACAGCAGGATAGACAGAGGGAATCTAGTGTCAAGACACTCTGTTCCCTAATTTCCACTGAATTCTAGGGGCATAGCGTGTTCAGTGGCGGTACTTAAAGACGCGCTTGGTCTCGATACCAGAGCGAAGAAACGAAAATATAAATTTAAATAAATATTTCTTTTCATCGAGTGGGGAACGAACCTGTAACCAGTCGTCTTTACAGTCACACTCTGTGGGGCACGTCCGGCGTAAATAGTAAAATTAATTTATTTATTGCATGAGTTGTGAAAACCTTCTCTTTATATTTGTATTTGATAGAACTTCTTTAGCAAAATGCAATTGACGTTACGTGTGGGAAGCTATATATATTTAGTGACGGGTGGGAATCGAACCCACAATCTGCCGCGTTTATAGTCACACACATGTACCCCCATGTGCGCTACGACTGGCTGGCGTATATTTTTATCTATAAAAGCATAAATTGGAAATGTAAATTTTAGTCTTTCATGTATCAATCAACGTACTTACTCCAGTTGGTGCAATAATAATAGTTACTTATAAAATTTTCATATTTTCCTAAGTAGAGTCAGTAGAGTGGGCATGTGTAGCGAATTAAAGTTACGTATGCCTTTATCATAGATAATCTAAAGGTTTGAATATTTTTGTATATTTGTAAAACAAATATAACTTATAGTTTATCATATTATAGTACTTGATATCACTGATAAAGGGAAGTCAGTGACAAGATAATTTAAAACTAAAAAATAGAAATTTTATAACATATTACCTCAACATGGAGCGTTTTTGTGATAATCATCCATTCATAACACTAAAATGTATATTAAACAACGAAAACAATTTACAAAAAACTATTTGGCAGCGGTGGGATTCGAACCCACGCCTCCGAAGAGACTGGTGCCTTAAACCAGCGCCTTAGACCGCTCGGCCACGCTACCCTTGAAACCGTCATATGTATTTCAGGATATTTCTCTACGATATATTCAATGTTCTATTAATATCTAAAGGAAATATCTAAATCAATCTGAACGTTCACTGATAAATTGGGTCAAATGCTTACAAATATGTAGTGACTGATTACAAATTATTATATCATTCTTGAAATATTATAAATTTATTTTGTAACGATAGGAATAAGAAATAAAATAATATATTCTTTTTAAAAATAATAAAATCGATCTGGAATCGAGGCAAAGTGCGGCGTTGAATCCCGCCTCTCAACACGCAACGCCTCCAGAATTCGACGGAAAGTGGGGAGCGGAGTGTGTTAACGCTGTGCCTAGTGTTAAGACACTCCGCTAACAATAATTAGGACAAAAAATAAAATATGCTTATTTTTGTACCTACAACGTATCAAAAAATAACAGTTCACAATTAAAGTATTCCATTAATACATTATATACATTTAACCAATAACAGTTGAAACCGAATGGTCAGCGAGTGTTATAATATTCCATTCTTTATCACACATTTTTATACATATTAAAATATTATAGGGAGTAATTCTAATTCTTTATTATTATATAATTTATTTATATACCTATTGACTGATTTGACGTTACAGCCGGAAAAGCCAGATCTCGATTTGGCATCTGCTGGGCGCATCGTGGCTGTTGGCAGTTGCTTGTATGCTCCCACTTTATACTACTGGTATTTATAATAATATTATCGTATCGTAATATTATCGTCTTATTTAAATGCTTTTTTATATGGTTTAAAAACACCATCGCGGCCAACTGCCTGACTTAGCATAATGATTATGGGTTCGAATTCCACTCAGAAAATCGTTAAAAGCTTAGATTAGGAAGGTATCTTGTAGTAGCCTTTGTTCTTCGGTTTACCCGCAAAATATAAGAAAGGAAAGGACATATAAAGGCTATATTATTCATTTATATTTTTTAGAAAGTGTAAGTCACATTTTTGCATTCAAATTTAACATAACATTTTATATCTATCTTATGTTAAAATACTAACGAAATAATGGACGCGGAAAGAAATTAATAAATAAACAAAATAGGCATTAATGAACGATTACGTGTTATGTGTTTTTGCATAAACGTAAGCAATCGCAAAATTATAATTTTATTGCAAGTAATGATTAGTAATGAATTTTAAAAACTATTTTTTTGATTGCAAATAAAATATTAAGATATTATAATAATTTGTATAACATCTTAGACGTTAATGTGATCATTTAAAAATCACAACAATTGAACTCGCAATATCTGTGTATAGGTAATGTTTAGTTAGACCTATGTTAAATTAAAAATATATATAAAAATGTTATATGTATGTCTGTTGATAGGTACAAGTTCCTCGACAAGAAGTTTGTGGGCACCGCTGTTAAGTCGGTGGCCGCTAAGGTTGCTTCTGATCAGATTATTATGACTCCAGTGTTACTAGCAGCTTTTTATACGTGTATGTATTTTGAAATTGTCATTTTTTAATTAATTAATTATTAATTTTTAAGGTCACTTGTGGCGCAGGGGCACAAAAGGTGACTGTAAAAGCGACTGGTTGAGGGTTTGAAATATTTTAATTTTTTCACTCTGGTGTCGACGCAAAATTACGGTGCTGAGTTCACTCAACACACAATGCTTCCAAAATTCAGCGGAGAGTGGGGATCCCTCTGCCTACCTTGCTGTGTGCGGGATACAGTGTGAAGCTGATTTAATTTACTTTGATGTAATAAAAGAGAATAATATCTAGATATAATTTTCAGTGCTCGGTATCCTGGAACGTAAAGAAGATGTTTTTGAAGAGTTAAAAGACAAATATTGGAAAACATTTTTAGCAAACCAAGCATTTTGGGTTCCAGGACAAACTATAAATTTCTTTTTCATTCCTTCTAATTTGCGTGTCGTCTACGTCGCGTCTGCTTCTTTCATATGGATAAATGTGCTTTGCTTCATAAAGAGACAGAAAGTTGAAAAGCACGTGGAACTTTAATTGATTTATAATAATTAAACACATAATTTTATGAGAACGGAGCTTTGCATTTTACAAATTTCCGTAATAAAAATATGCATGTATAACTTTACGCTGTACCCCGCACATAGCTGGGTAAGAAGAGGGAACCTAGACTTAAGAAACTCCGTTCACCACATTCCACCAAATTTTTGAGCCATTGCGTGAATGAAATGAAAATATTTATAAATAATAATTACATAAGAAATGTTAATTTTTATATATAATTTATAAAAAATATGTGTGTGTGATTTTGTATTGTTATAAATGAATTATTAAAGCTTAAGAATTATTAAATGTCACATTTTTTAAATATATTTTTGTAATATTTTATTTTAATATGATTCACGGGTATGCATGTTTTTATTAATCTACTCATTTGTTTTAAATCAGTTAAAATAATGTACATAAGTAAAACAATACTAAATATTAATCTATCTTAAAATTGTTGTTTTATTTGCTCTTTAAGATTTTAGGTAAATGGATTTTAACTGCTATTACTGCTAACTTCAACTCGCACCAACAACAACTACAAAAACAATGGCATTTAATAAAAATATTAGTAAACTAGCGGCCCGCCCGCGGCTTCGCCCGCTTGAACTACATAATCAAATGTGTTGATGTCAACAAATAATTTAATTTACTTGTTCAGAAACAGCTATTGATTTGGGTAAGGATATATAATATTCTTTGTAAAATAACAAAACATACCCAAATCGAATCCAATAATCCAATATCGAAATCGAATCCAAAATAATTAATCGGATAAATGAATCGAATATCGAATCGAAAATATTTAATTGAGAACCTCTGCCTTGTTTTGAAAGTCGGTTAAAAATACAGATTTATAACAAACAAATACAGATTTATTATATGTATAGATATGGATAAGATAAATAAACAAAAAAAAATATATAAACGTAATGCAACATTTATAATTAGATCAATGTGAAGATAAGCTCATAATTAAATGGTGAATAAATAACGAAATTTGTTACTTTAATAATATTTCGGAAATTATAGTTATGCAAGTGTTATATCAGCATCGACATTAAAACTAATTAGATCGTGTACCGTCTTAAAACGTACTAAGGCTTCATTTTTCTTTCTAACCACATTTACCTAGTGAACTCACTTCAGTTAGACTTGAATCGTCTCGGAAGAGACAACTGGACGGTTAAAATAATAATAAAAAATAATTAATAATAATGGATTTAAACGCATTGTTGAATAGTACGGCTGTAACCAATGACATCTCTTCTAACGTGGTTAATTCATCATACAATATGAAGGCGATAGAAGGAGTGGTTGTAACTAAAGCAGCCAGCTTTGGTGCCGTAAGCGGGGTTTTACTAGCACTTTTCATCAATTTTCTCTTCAGTGTTGAGGTAGGATTTTTTTTTATAATTCTAGTAATAATTAGGGTTAGTCGTGGCGCTGGGGCACAAACGCGATAGTTTGTGGGTTCGATTCCCACTTAAAGAAATAAAATAATTGATTTTTTTCATTTGTTTGCTGTTAGTTGAGTTCCGCTACTCAACATGTAATGAATGAATGATGATGGAAATGAAAATATTTTTCGAACCAGGAAATTGAAAAAAAAATTAAACATCCTCTTCATATGTCCAAAGCTACACAGTAGTTTGACTACTGTGATTACGATGCTTAAAAATATATATTTAAAAAATACAGATATAATATAAATATTTAATATATTTTGTACTTTTATATTTCAGTTTAAAACATTTAAGAAGAAAGTAAAAATTAAAGTAGAGAACGAAATTGAATTGCAAAGAATTTTTATGGTAGTTATTTTAATGTTAGCTTTACCGTTGGTAATTGCGTTTGTAATCATAGCATATTTTTATAAAACTTTATGTTCCATAATTATTAAAAGAAAAGACAAACATTTCGCGGGTTTTCTCGATAGCTTCGATGTGTTTTGGAGTTTAGAAGATGATGCCACTAAAAGTATAATTAATGTTCTCGGAGTCGTTGGAAGTAACTCATCAGAAGAATTAGTTGAACATATAAAAGAGAAATTACAGAATATCGTACAAAATACCGACAGTGAAAAATTATTTTACAGAAGAAGCGAGGAATATGGCTTTTATTATTGGAGAAAGTGCTGTTACGTCGATATTAGCCAATATGTACGGATAATCGACGTAGCTAACACTGCCGAGTTAAATTTATCCGACTTGGAAGAAATTATGAGCGAAATATCTTACCAACCTTTACCTTTTAATGACGAGGGAATGTTTCAAGTCTTGATAACAAATCAAAAGATTAAAAATAAAAATGGGACAACAGAGTTTGGCGTTATATTTAGAATCCATCACGCAGCAGGCGACGGAGTTGCTCTAATAGAGTTTTTATGTCACACTATAGCCGATGGCACATATATTGACCCTAATTTGTTTTGTATGCCCGAAACATATCCTGTGGAATGCAAATATACGCCTGCTTATTTGTTAAGTATGATTCGTAAATTGTCTGAAATGCCCTTCTGCTTAGTCGATGGAATATTAAGACAGCCTGACAAAAGTTCCCTTCACGGACCAACTTTAACTGGCAAAAAACTATTCAAATGGACAGAATCTGACCCTAATTTATTACGTTTAGTTAAAGAAATAAAGGACACTACTGGTGAATTTAATTTTTCCGATATTTTAGCTGCGTCTCTATCTTGTGGCCTAAGGGAATATTTTTTAAAGGTAAGGTTTATTATTATTTAAAATTCAATTTCAGAATAGAGTACAAGTTACTGATCTACTATAATAATAATCTTTTGTTGCTTAATATTTATTTCTTTGACAGAAAGTTGACCCCGCGCCAAATAATGTGGCAGTTATATTACCAATTAGATTTCCTCAGACTAAAAATAATGAATTAAGATTGGAAAACAACTTTACTGTAAGCATTTTGGATCTGCCGATAGGAAAAGATATATACGATGTGAAGAGACGCTTTAACAAATTGCGACGAAGCGCTGATCCTTTGGTAAGAAAACCGATAAACAAATACAAATATGTAATAACAAAAAAAGAAACAATAAAATATTTAAAAACTTGTTTTGGGTGGGGATGGGGGTTTTGGGTGACAAAATAATCATGTTTCCAATTAATATAATGTTATCAGTACCTATAATAGTATACTATGTCTGCATACGAATGCAGACGCTTCACCTAGTGAGAGACAGTAGTTTGTGGGTCACATATGTGCATAAGCAATAGCGATATAGAAATTTAATTATTAATTACGTTTGTCTACGAATTGGCATATTTTTTTTCAGACAAATCACTATTTTCTTAAAATATGCAGTATCCTGCCTAAAGAATTGCTTTATCCCATGTTCAACAGCAGTCAAGCAACCATGGTGCTGAGTAACATGCCAGGACCAAAGCTGTTGAGCATATGTGGCGGAGTCCTAAAATCTTTAGTATTCTTTGTACCAAACAAAGGGAACACAGGTCTGTTAATACCATTTAAAAATTACCAAGCCGTAACTCAATTGCGTACGGTCTGGCTGACTTAATGCCCTGTAATGAAATTAGCCTCGATCTGAGTTTCGTAACCCCGCAATGTAGCACTTTGTAGGCTCATAGGCTAATTTATTAAATTCTCTGTATCCTTCTGTTATAAATATTAGAGACATCAATATTTATCAATATTTTTATATTCTTATAAGTTACTGCATAGTTAGTTTATTAGATTATACTTTCCCTATAATATTTATAAGCAAAGCTGAATTATTTTAACCCATTTGACGTTTAGAGCGTAGCAAAGAGATGAATGCTTTAAAAAAGTGTGTTAAAATTTTTAATTGTTTTAGTATAGTGAAATAATCTTCTTTATTTGCAAATGGTTATCTTTATAATAGTACCGATCCATTAATATAAGATAAATTATCTGTTCTTTCTTCCTCTGTCTTTTACGGTTTTTACGGTATTTTATAGCAGAGTGGGAATAAGTAGAGTTTAAGTTTAAATCAGTGTGCGTACACACTGATTTAAACGTGAACTGTATGAGATACTTCGTAATACGCTTTCTCTACCAGCAAGCAGTGACATAAATCATCGTGCAGTCAGGCTATCTGTTATAGGACCACGATAGTCTTCTCCCTTCTCTCTATCAGTATGATTTTATATAAAGCCAAAAAATTTTCTTTATACAATTTGCTGCATTGGAGCCATTAGAAATGATCATTAAACAAATATTATAATTTGTATTTTTAATTAAGAAAATATGGCCGTTGAAAATTTTGCCGCGCGTAAAATAATATTATTATTGGATTTAATTTATTTGTAAAAAACTAATTGTAGTTCAGTGTCTGATGTCACCCTTATTTTAACGTTCCAGAAAAGACTATAATTCGCATATGTTTCATACAGGTTTGGGTATAACAGCTCTCTGCTACGACGGAGTTCTTAAGTTCGGAGCTATGGCCGACTCAGCTATAATATCAAATTCAAATGAACTGGCTATCATTTTGGATGGTATGGTCGAGGAGATAAAAAGATTACATAAAGTATACGTTAGTTAGACGTAGCGGCTACTTAATGATTCGCTTTTGACTTCTCAGTAAAAGGTGGGTCCGTTATATAATATTAAGCGGAAATAATTTAGTTTGGTCATTATAATTTTTTTTATGTTTTGCAAAAATATTTATAATTAAAATTAATTGTTATTGAATTTAATGTATTTAGGTAAATTCTTAATGTACCTACCTATCGAAAAATAAGTCTTGCAATTATTTTAATAATTAAATTTTGATATGTGTATTTTATAGGTATGGAGAAGATCAAAACAAGATCGTGTTTGTTGATTTATAATTTAAAAAATTACTTATAACACACACAATCTTTTCATCTCTCTGAGCTAGGTAAATTATAACTGGCAAGAGTGGTGCATGTTTATAAGTGGCTTTCATAAAGTTTTAATAAAATATTATTTATTTGTCTTTATTTTTTATTTTTATATTGGTATGAACTTTAATATCCATTCAACTCAATTCAGTTCGTAACAGTGTGACTGAATGTACCTAATTACTAAATAATGTAATTTGAAAGAGACTTTAAAATTTTAAATGCAATCCTAAATAATAATAAACTAAGGTAGTTTTCAGACACGTGTAAACAAAGTACAGTGTAATTTTTTTATAGTAAAGTGTTCACTATTCACTTTTCCAATGTCGCGTTATGTAAAGAATACACGAAGGAGGATGTACGTTAAAACAAGAGATAATGTTACACAATAGAATACTTCATCTTAAAAAAAAGTTCAATCAAAATACTGCCTTCATCTATAAAAATATATATTTACAATATATAATTTAGGCTACTCGTGGCGCAGGGGCGACTATAATCGCGACTGTTTGTGGGTTCAATCCCCATCCGATTAAATCTCTCTTTAATAATAATAAAAATAATCTCTATCTATCCTACCCTGATGTTACGGGATACAGCGTGAAAAATTAAATGTTTTTTACAATATATCAAATGTGTAAATAGGCGAGAAGTGGTGGCATGAATTCAATTATAGTGTCAAAAAGAATAGATAGAAGATTCGTTACGTAATTAAATTTATTGTTAAGCTATGTTATTATTAGAATTATATTTAATTTTATATTTTTAAAACTATGCTTCCTTTTTACTCGTAAGTGTACATACAATAGGCGTTAGTCCAATTCGCATTGAGCTTGGTCGATTGCTTCCAATATAGTCTGAATTGCGATCTTGAGTCGTTCAATCTTTTTTTCATACCACATTTTCTGTACAAAGTATTTAAAAAAAGTTATTTAAAATACGCGTATAGTTAACATTTTAATTTTATTAAACTTTTATTCGTTACTAGATCTAACTATAAAAATTACCAAAAAAAGTAAAGTAAAAAGTCAAAATGGATTTAATATTATCAATTTATAACGAATTTTCAGCCATTGTTATATATAGGTAATAAAGATAGGGTTTATTGGTTTTTGAGGTCTTACCTGGGTCATTTTCGTCTCTCTAAGAGCTAAATATTTTTCCCCTACAGTTATAACAGCTATATTCATTTCAGCCACCTCAGCGTATTTTTCCTTTATACGTTTTCGAAGTCGTATTAGCTTTCCTTCTTGCACTTTTAGCTTATTTAAATTACATTCGTACGCTTCGAGAAGGTTTTTATGTTTTTTTGTTAAATCTTCGTATCTGTACATATTTTTTGTGTTAACATTGAATTATCTTAGAAATTATGTATATCTACGTATATGATTTTTACGTTATTTTAGGCAGAATTCTAGCCCCATCTTACGTAAACTTCTAATGCCCCAGAAGATTCTTTAAAACTCACTGATTTTGAAGGTAAACTGTGCTCATTGCAGACCAAGACTCCGATAGATTGATAGAATTTTTAGACTCATCTGGAACAAAATAAATCTAATACATGATAAAAAGAAAGTTTACAAGTACGTACGTAAATAAAAAGAAACTAATTAATTAAGCACGTGTATGTAGTCATGAAATATTAATTAATTACTCAATTAGTAAAGACAATTTTAATATAATTATAACTTTAAAACCTGTATGGCATTTAGTTTTCATGTTATCAGAAGTATCACTTGTGAAACTGTTTATGGAATGAGAATGGCTGTGCGACTTTTTACATTCCAATAATCTGTCTTCACACTTATTCGACTTTTCCAGGCTATGTTCAAGACTATTTAATAAATATAGAGCGTTCTTTATACCACGTTGAAATAACTTTTTGTGTTCTAAATTATTCTAAAATTATAATTTAATATTAGAATCAGAAATTCATACCTATAGCAAAGATAACATATATTTGTAAATGTGTTAATATATCTACTAATGATTCGTTGTTTTCAACACATTCGACCATCTTTGAAAATCAAGTTATCCTCTTCAATAGTAATCACTCTTTGAATAACAATAATAAATTAAAAATCATAAGCATTTAAATTTCTAGAAAACATACAATTGACGTTTTTTATGACAGATTAAATATATTATAAGAAATTACAAATAAAAGAAAAAGGTAGTATTTAAGGTTCTTTTACTTATTTTTGTATCACACTGTCAGAGTCAATCTAGCCTTAAGACACTCCGGTCCCCATATTCTGCTCAATTTGTAAGACATTGAACGTTGGCGGAATTAAATGCCAAGCTGTATTCTTAACAGAGCGACGAAATCGAAATAATCAATTCCCCGATTGGAAATCGAACCTATGATCGTGTTTACAATAAGAAACTGACGCGCTGCTTCACGATGATTACAAAGTTGATGGTTTAAAAATAAAACTTCATAAACTTTGTCAGATGGTTTATTCAACTACAACAAAAAGCATAACTTTTAATAACTAAATCAGTCTAAAAATATTCTACCTCCTGCTAATATCACTACATATTTCCATTAAAAAAGGATTAAAACCTTTCTATTTCTGTGCCCGTTCATTATATTTGAACGAAATATAAAGTACGCACGTGATTTCTGTCCAAATTGCGAATACTCCATATATTATTAAATTCGACTTGTAATTAGCTTTATATTTGAAAACAATATACTGCTGAAAACAATTTGAAGTAAACTAACGTGAAATTATTTTTGGCTAATTCATAAGGACTTTGGATGCGAGAAAGTGAATGAATTGAATGGATGAATGAATATATTCTATGAAACAGCCAAAAATCCGACTAAACCAATATTCCAAAGATTAATATAAAAATTATCCGATTAAAATGGAAGACATCACGCTTCAAGCAAAGAAGCATAAACATAACAATCAAAAAGAGAATCCATTGGCATTAACAACTATCAACAATTTACCTTTACAAGCTAGAACAAGTTAAAATACTGAATTCGTAACTTTTAACATTTGTATATATATATTTAGGATGTGATGAAATGTATTGCACTCATTAAGGAAACAATTTTAACCCTTACATGTACAAATACTTTATTTAATATCACAAAGTTATAGTATATTTAGCAATTAATAATTTATCTTAGGTAGTGAAATGGAAATATTGTATTTCAAACGTAGCAAATAGGAAAATTGCAAATATAAGGGTTAAATAACAATATTAGCTATATAGGAATATTTCAAATAGGTATATTAAAGGGCTTGGATTAATAAAAAAATTGTGTATATAGAGCATCATACAATAAAAACAATATGTAGCTTTAAAATATTAAAATGTAAAAATAAAACATTTAAAATACACATGAAAAAAAAAGGTATTGCAAAAATAGATTTTAACAAAAAAGTCATGTATCTATTGTAAAATAAAATAAAATTTGGTAAATGTACTTAGGCCTTACAATGTTCAATAACAAATGGGATAAAAAATATTTTAGTAAACAAATAAAAATTTGAATGTAGCGTTATTCATACCTGTGGCTCTCGGAAACTGTCCAAGCACAGTGACCACTAAGCCATATGTTCTTATCAAACTACTTTAAAATGCTCATATGCTCCTTTACTTCTTATTTGTTGTTATTATCTCTCTAGAGAGAATAGGAATCATAAAAAAAGTAAATCTTTACTTGAACCAGCATTGTATCATAAAAAAACAACACTAACACACATTAAAATTTGCAAGTTTTATTATTTAAACAGTCTTTATATATGGTTCGAGCATAATGTAAATCTTTTCACATTGATTATGCAGGGATACGAAAATATAAACAGCTTATTATTTATGATGCTGTGAATAATACTTAGATTAAGTATGAGATGATAATGGCCCTTACCTATTTAAAATTTTGTATTGTGATACATGCTTTAATACATTTAAAATTCTTTGGTATACTTGGTTCAGAATAATTGATAGTAAAACAATTAAAAAAAACAACATCCATACAATATAACAATCTTAAAGAATATTGGTTTTAATGCAAAGCCAGTTGCAATATAATTGAGCTTTGGAAATATTCTCTTAACGAAATAAAGGTGTTACCTACTGAGATCCACAATCAACTGTAGATTACTAAATTTATTTGTATTATGTGAAAAACTTGCAAACTGTCAACATGACGGTTGTGGGTTCGATTCCCACTCTTGGGAATGGATTATTTTAATTTCCTTGCTTTGATATGCAGGATATAACTTGAAACTGAAAAAAAAAGTGAAAACTATGCTTTTACAAGCTATATGCAATAATATGAAACATATACACGTCTTACAAAGTAGAATCATATTGATATGGATGAGATTATATGATTTTAAAAACTGCCTCACAAAAATATCTTGCATTTATAAAAATGTTTATAAAATTTAGTAAACTGCAATTGATTGTGACTTACGCTACCGAATTTCATGTTCCCATTTTATATGTGAATGAATCTCAGAGAGAATTTGTAATGTTCTGGAACAATCTCTTGCCCCACCAGGTTTCAAGGTCGAAGGACTTGAAGTCGTGTAACACAGGACTTGGCGCTTCATCTTGATAATACAAATTTGAAGGTGGATCGGGAGATGAACTACCAGATTCTGAAAATAATGGAGGTCGCAATAAAATCATTGGGACTATTGTGGCGGAGCGGCACTTTGTCTGTTGTAACATGACTGTGATTGGTTTTGGTTTGTACTATGAGGAAGGAAATGTTTTCGTTTTCTCAATTTGGTAAAAAGACAAAGGGCAACCTTTAGTTTTGCTAGTTAAACAAGTGATGTCTTGAAAATTAGGTGGCCGCCAGCTGTAGCAGGTGGCGGCCACCTAATGCGGGATATAGTGTGAAATTATAATAAAATTAAAAGATAGCAACAAGAAGGTGTATGACGCAGCTTATTGAATACTCCAAATATTAGTCATTTTTATCATTTTCATCTGTAAGATAAATTGTACACAGAGATAAAATTTAAAGTTGTAATTTGTAGTCTCAAATCATGTACACTTTGTATTAATATAACTAACTGTAATAAGGATGAGGGAGGAGGTCGAAAAATAGTGAAATTAGTGAAGTAATTTCATAAATAGCACAAACTCAAATATTAAATATTTAAAGTATGCAACAGATTAAGATGAGTGATGTGACACAGAACAGAACAACATTAAAGTGGGTTAAGTAAGGTTAATGACTTCATAGGTATAATTGTTCTTGTCACAGTATATTAGAAAATTATTCATTTATATTAAGTGAAAATGAAAAAGTCACCACAAATAAATAAACTGACTATATTATTATTTAGAAAAATGTCAACAAAATTATTTTTGTTGCAGTTATTAAGGGCCCCCCTTTAAATATATATTTTAATCGGTTTTTTCGTATTTATTGCTATAGCAACAGCAAAAGAATCATCATCTGTGAACATTTCTGTTCCATTTCCGTCTAACTATCACAGTTTAAATATGTTTATTTCTTTGTTCTGGTATCAAGATTAGTGTCGCATCAAGCTGTGCCACTTACTGGGCACTATCTCCTCCTCTAGCAACAAGGGTGTCTTAATTAGTACCTTCTACATAAGAATTCTACCATGTTATATGTGGGATACAGCTGTGACTTAATAGTATTTCACAAGTGATTATAGACAAATAGAAATATTTGTTTTTGTAATAAAAATGTTATTAATTTTCAAAAACAAATTGAAGCCAAAATGTTGGTTATGATTTAGACCACATAGTTTTGGGTTCCCCATTCCCACTAAGAGGAATAAATTATTTTCATTTTTCCAATCTTGTAGTGTGTTGTTAAGTTCTGCAACTCAATACTCAGTTTTAAATTCAGATAGAAAGTTAACAATCATTTTAACATTAGATTCTCTATGCCTTTCCTTGATAGAAAAAAGAAATTGTTTAGTATATAACTGTATTCATTCATTCATGAATTTCAGTGTTTATACTCATTAGTAATAAAATAATATAAAACTATATGCTATTCATAAATAATAGAGCAGTTTAATTTAGTTGACTAAATGTTTTCTAAGGAAGTTCAAGACTAATTACCAATTGTGCTTGTTGGTGTTGATGGTTCACTATCTCCATTTGCAGTTCGTGTCCAAGCTGAAAATAAATAATGCAATAATGAAAGTAGGAAGTTTATGATAAAAATTTTCTGTACAATCTGTACAATACCAAGACAATTATTATTTATGTTATGTTAAGAAAAAAAATTCTGTCAGAAATAATATAAGCTACTTACTCTCACTAATATATCTAATCATTTCTTCATGCTGAGGGGAAATCACATGATGCGGTATTCTTTGGTGTACTGTCTTTTTGCCATTGGAATGAAAAACTGGTTTGGGCATGCTGAAAATGTGAATTTAAATGCGGTATTACTACTGTCGCTAGTTAATAAATTAAAAAATAATGTTCATCAGAAGTAAAAGTCAACGCTTATGAAAAATAAATACAATATTGGTTATTAAAGTACTTAAAAGCATTCAAGTGATATCGACCTCCGGCCGGAGGTTATGTAAAAACAGTGATGAAATTCATTAGAGTTCTTTCTTGCATCATAATACTTAATTTGAACTTACCTCACAATTTCACCATTGTCAGAGTCTGAAGATTTCCTATTATAATCCTTACGACTGTCTAATCTCTCTAAATTTTGTGTTAAACCTAAAAATTGATATAATAATTTCTTACGGTTATTCGGTTCAATCATGTGAAACTTTTAAGCTAATTATAAGACATTATACATTTACCTCTTCGTGTTTTTGCGACAATTTTGCTAGGTCCTTTTGAGACTGTATACATTTTAAAATTTTAAACACGATAAATGTAACTAAAACACACCAATATCTTAAGACACTAACCTGAAGTAAAACTAAGTGTTGCCATATTCAGAGTACCGGGCTATATCCTAAAATTTAAAAGTAAGTTTGTAGCTTTAAAAGTGAATATTAAATGAATAAAAAAACACATTTTTACGAATTTGTAACGGTGTGAATAACCAAATTTACTTTATATATAAATTGGAAACGTAGAAATAAATATTAAAAATTAAAAAAGGAAGAGGTTGTAACATTTATATCAATATACTTCATTGTGATTTCGCGGGTATTTTAAAATTGAAATCTTAAATTTCAAATATAGTTTTAGTTTGAAATGATTATTTCATTGTAAATTCACGTTTCCACAATTAAAAAAACCTTTAATTTCGATTCGACATTTAAATTATTTTGTCATATTATTACATAAACCTTTTTTACGTTACGTTAAATTAGATTTTTCGTTGAGTTACAGGTTTGAAATATTTTAATATATAAATATTAAATGCTTAAATTGAATACTTCTGTATAGATATTTTTCCTTTAAGACGTTGAGGGTATCATCGTTAAAATTCCTAATTCAAAAATATATTAACATTAATATTTTTGGTCAAAAATTGGAAATAATAAATAGGAAATGATTTACTCGTGTATATAACAAGGACTGAGATTTAAAGAAAAGTTCTTTAAAGAAAAACATTAATAAAATCAGAAATAAACTACAGGCAAAAGCCTACTTTTACTTATATCCTACAAACAAATAAGTAGGTGGATACACCAAACTTTCGCTACTGTCACTTTCACTCGACAAGCGTTTCAAATACAATTCCGCATGTGTCCAATCTGTATTTATTTGCAATAAATGACAATACAATACGACTAAAGTCATTTGGAATAAAGATTATTTAAGAATAAAAATAAAAACTAAATAGCTTTTATTCTGTGCTTTGGTCACAGGTCACTTTTCTCATTTATTATCTATATACAGGTCAATCAATCTTTATTTACCAAATCAAAAATATCATCATCTCATCCAATACAATTTTGAATAATATTATATAAAAAATATAAATTTATTTGAGATGGCCATCTATAATTGTGTATAAAAAAATTATTATGTAATAAATTACATTTTTTATTGTTTGTCAGAAGATAAATCCTGCGGTGAATTTAGTTCTATGCTAATTTTACATAAATAGTTTAAAAAACCATCTTTTATTAGAACAGATAGGCGATACGTAACGATACGAGAAACAGCTAAACAATTTTTGCTTAGTAGAAATTTTATTTAGAACCAAGAATCATATACTATCTTACTAATCCTACTTAAATTATAGAATGTGGATGTTTGTAAAGATAGATATTTATTACAATTGGACGCAAAAACCACTGAACATATTTTAATAAAACTACAGCAATATAGCTTACACATCAAAATAACGTAAAGGATACTATTTATGTTAAAATTTTCTATAATTTGGCTTAAACATAACAATCAGTTTAAGTTTAGTACTTTCATAAATCACGAAAAGAAATTATGATAAATATAACTGATAGAAACGTAGAAGCGCTAGCGCATTTAGCGCGGACAATAGCGTTCCACACCATGATTGCTCCCACGTCGAATGCAAGTAACGGGAAAGTGGGCAAGTTGAAGCACGACCATAAACTTACTTAAATCGTAAGTAACTACAACTTAATACAACGTAATTATTTTTGTTATTATTATAAATATTATTTTGTATATCATTAATTTTAAAACACAGCCTTTATATTACCTACGTAAATTTTAAAATCACCTATGTTCCTTACATTAGACTTATTCTTGTACCTATTTTGTAATAACTTGACGAGACTTTGAAACTATGCAGCTTATACAAAAAGTTGTTTACATTTTCGTTCCGATAGTATTTCTTTTGTTCGTCTATGCGGGTCGTTATCAAACGGTTAGTACCTAGTGTTGCTTTGATTATTTTTTTTAATTACATAATATGTGGTCACACAAGCCAAATCGGGCCGTGAAGAAAAATTAATTTTAATGTATTTTGTTATGAATAAATAAATCTTAGAAAAAATCTATTCTATATCAAGTACCATTTTTTTTGGTAACTACCTATACATAGACACTTAAGTACACACATATACAAGGCTGATGATGATGATGACTGATAATGAATTCTCGTCATATTAGTTACTTTAGATAATATTTAATTGTTTGTAATTTTTAAAGCACTAAAAATCACTAAAATATTATGTTCTAAATAACTCTTAGTAGAGTTTCGTATTTATCACAAATTACATACTTCAATAATGACATTAGCTATTGATTGCTACAATAGTTAGTAGGTAAACATAATGTGTGTTATATAGTTTTGGTGTTTCATTATTTATTTTAATATGCTTATAAAAAGTGAGAAGTTTTAGCTTTAGTCCAGCCATACCTCAATGTAGGTAAACTAAATATAAAGTATACACTTTTTAAAATATCACATTGTATTTAATATTTATTTATGTGATTTTGTTATGAAATATTGGATGAGGAGGTGGCCCGTTTGTTTAATCTGTAGGAGTGGTTTTGGCTACGTCGCTATTGACGTCATGAAAGCGAAGGGCTATTCGTGTATTTGCCTATTAATAAAATCGAACTTTACTAGAATAGGTCCCTCGTATTTCAGTCTCCAATGGAATTTAAAGAGTGTTATTAAAAAAATATGAATCCTTTGAAAGTACTAGGTCATGGTTACAAATTACTAAATACAACATTTCTAAATGTTACCATTAACGAAAAGTTTTAAAATCTTTTTTACGTGAACAGTTTAAATATATTAAAAAAATATATTAACTTATTTTTCTAATTTTACAGGGCAGACAGAAATATATTTCGTTCATAATTTATATCCTTAATTTAGAAGTATTACTTATCTAGTGGCAAAACCCAACGCCTTTTTAAAAATATTTAACCATTAGAAACAGGTATAGGTAGTATTTAAAGCATCAACACTTCGATCGAACCCGGAACCATTGTGTAGTTAGGCATTTCCCAACTGCATTACGTAAATACCACAATGTAGATAATAATTTAAATAACTACTAAGTGCTACCTTATTGTTACTTGACTTTATATTGTATACGTTAAGGCTACCTTCCTACATAGGTAATAATTATGGTAGCAATATCTAATGCTTAGTCAGTACATTTATTAGAATTTTCATATATTATTTTATAATTTAATTTCCTGGCTCTGATGTCGATGAAAAGTGCGGCGTTCAGTTCTGCCACTCAACACACCGCCTGATTTCGGAGTGTCTTAGCACTAGGTTCTCTCTGCCTACTCTGCAGTGTGATACGGCGTGAAGCTGAAAATATTGTTATATTTCATTCTTGACACATATCTTTTTAAATGCCATTCAAACGTACAATAAAAAAAGACAAAAAATAGCTTGCTATGTTTATTTTTGTACATTAAAAAAAAAACAATAGCACCTATCATAATTACCATACATTAGTTACATAATTGTGACACGGAACTCCCGCCAAATAGCAGAGCTAGTGAGAAGTCGTCGCCAGTCGTCCAATCAGAGTAGTTCGCGCCCTACGCTCGTACGGGCCGGCTTTATCAACGTTTGATAAATACGTTAAAGCAGCGTTCACTTAACCAAATTAACTACTTAAAACCATTTCGAGCAAGTCTCTGACCATATTACACGCGAGACGCCTCGTGGACGCCAGTGCGCATATTGCAAAAAAACTAAATAAATAAATAAAACAAAAAAGCTTAGTCCGGTTCAGTTCAACTTTCGCGGGAAAAATAAGAACACTGCGTCTACAGGATACCAATTCAAGGTTACAAATTTTAACTTTAGACGCCTGTGGCTTTGTAATTTTATAATTAGAGTATTTATTTTCTATTTAGAAAATTGTAGCTCTAGTTTTTTAAACAGTCATTTATAATGTATATCAATCAAAAGTGATAGTTGTGTGACTCGTGTGCCAGAAAAGTGGCTGCACTGGGATCTTAATCATAGACTTGATAAATAAATATCAACCGTAAGTCTTTGTTTGTTTTTTTATTTTATGTTTTATACATTTTATTTTTTCTCATTAAAAAATAAATTCAGCATTCAGCATATAGAGATATAATAAACATTACAAAATTAGATCCTTTTGAGTCAAGCTCCGTTTTTTTTGTATTTAATTATTTTGTACAAAATACGTTTTTTAGTTTTTTTTTTTTATATTTACTCCAAAGCACTATTATAATTAAATTTTTATTATTTTATTTATGGAAAATAGAACAAAAAATATTTCACCTTCCTTCCAGATAGAATTATTTTGTTTTGGGCTCTATAAAATTTGAAATAGACACAAGTTTAGGCAGTTTGTTAATTATTATAACATATTGTTACTATATATAGCCATATTCAGAGGCTATGTGTTAAAAAATATTAAATTAGCTTCACGCTTTCTGTATCCTGCACACAACAGAATAGTCAAAAGGAATCTAGTGTTAAGACATTCCGTTCCAAACTTTCCGCCGAATTTTTGGGGGCATTGCATGTTGAGTGGCGTACTCAACGCCGGGCTTTTGTATTTTGTATTTAACATGACAACTAATCTTTACACAATATGTGTATGACTACGATATAATCAATTTATCATTATTTCTTATAATAATTACCCTGACTCACGTTATTACTACTAGAAATAATAGTTACCTCTTGTATACTTTCATGCTTACGTAGGTCAATAGATAATATTGGCAATAAATAAGTACTTAATTCACTTTCCTACGATAAATATTTCCGTATATTTAAACGCTACAATACAAAATGTAAATTTCAGCGAAACCGATAAAATAAAGTGCTAGTGCAGTAAAATCAATGTTCACACGGCCTTGATAACTAACATAAATGACAAGGGATTTACATTTTATGAAAATAAAACAATTTATTTTTTTAGCTGACATTTTACATATTAATGTAAATTTAAAAAGAATCTAAATTTTGATACAATTTCTTACTTTTGAAATACAATTTAGGCATACATTTGCATGCTGTTCCTATATTTACGAATGTATAGTAACTCCATTAAAAGTACCTAAAACGGTTTTATTACAAATACAAATGTTAATTTCGTTGATACGGCGATTGTTTTACACGCGTGCATTACGAGTAAAAATTAATGAAAAACACATATGAATTTTTTCCTCACTTGTTGTAAATTTTATATTTCTTTATATAATTTTCTTATCTTAAATATATAAAATCGAAAGGTCACTCACTCATCACGAAATCTCAGAAACTACAAGTGTTAGGAATCTCAAATTTTGCATAGGAGTTACTTATAGGACGTAGGTGCTCGCTAAGACGGGAATTTGCAATATTCGACTTCTAAGGGGTTGTTTTTAGGGTCGAAAGTTTGTATGAAACTTCGTTACTACAAATGCTAGGAGTCTCAAATTTTTCATAACGTCACTAGGACGTAGTCATGGAGACAGAAATTAATAATAACATAGTTCACGCGGGTGAAACCGCGAGCGGGTCGCTAGTATATTGTATAAAATTACAGATATAATTATAGTTCTAATTTTAAAGAGTAACGGCGCCAAGGACAAAAAATAATAATAAACGTATACACAGTTTTTAAACAAAATAGAACCTTAGTAAACCAAACTGAAATGACTGAAATTCCCTGAAGTAAATAAGAAAAATCCAGAATTACACAATATATTTTTATTATATAATTTTATAATATGTTTACATTAGCCATTAGATTTCTACTTCATTAAAAGCACATCATATATGTACAATTGTATACAAAAAATTAAAAAACAAAGAAATTACGTATAAAAATATCAGAATTATGCTCTATATTTGGTTTAATTAAAATGATGTCGTGCCAGCTCGCGTGCGGAAGTGTCGCTGCTCTACCGTCGTTCGCGAAGTTCCGATAGTGGAAGCATCAACATCGCGATAAAGCGTCCCGTTAGCGCACGCAACACAACACATATATGCATATTATGTATATATAATACAATAACTTGAATATTCATTTGATTTAAGTGCTTTCTATATATGGTAGTGAAAAACTGTGAATCTAACGTCGTTATGGGTACTTCAGTCAATTAAAAAAGCCTTGTTGATTGTAAACTAAATATATTCTTCATTTTGTTTTAATAGATACATCGTTTTATAAATTAGGAAAAAAATATGTATAATCTATATATATAAAATCGAAAGGTCACTCACTCCTTACGAAATCTCCGAAACTACAAGTGCTAGGAATCTCAAATTTTGCATAGGACTTACTTATATATCTGGAAGCATTGCGCAGATATATATTCCACTTCCTCGAGTGGAGATCGAACCCACAACCTTCGCGTTACCATAGATACCTATAATGAAAATAGCTGTCACTGTTTGAGCTAACGGATAACGATAAGGGTAACCCAGTATCAATGTGACGCTAGAAATCTCTAATGTTATCTTAATACTAAAAGAAAAAGTATAGATTAGATAAGAGACGTTTTTATTAAGTTCAAAGTACCAAACGCCTCAGACGCTACTCGTATTATCAAATTATTAAGTATACAACGGTCTTTGACGGCAGTTTTGAGTGATATGAGTTCGATTCCCACTCGAGTAAATGAAATATTAAATATTTTTATTTTTTCACTCTGGTTTCGAAGCAATGCGCGACGTTGAGGTCCGCAACTCATCACGCTATGCCACTGGAAATCAGCGGAAAATGGGATACGGTTAACAATTAATACTAAGTTCCCTTTGCCTACCCTGCTAAAGGTTAAGTTTCGATGTTTCGACTTTCAACTTAAACGTTAATAATATCGTTGAAGTAAAAAAAGTAATAATCGTTTAGAAATAATATTTTGATTATTATTCATAGAAAAATAATAAGACAATTTTTTTTTAAGGAAAATGTCTGCGTGGTGGATAGTTGCCATTTTGGTGGTAATGCATACAGTGAGCTGTGATGACGATACGATTGAGCATAATATTACGCCAGTTGAATACGAGTAAGTTTAAAAAATATATTTAGTTAAATATTATTTTAAATATTATAAATATTTATAAACATACGTAAATATACAAAAAATATAATACAAATACTAACATTTTTCTTCTTTTTGTAACTAATCTGAGAGGATTATTAACTTGCTTAGCTTTAATAAAAAAAGGTAGCTTATGTATATTAATAGTCATAAATAAATATAATCGATTATTACTATAAACCAACAATTTTACAAATGTTGCCTTTTACAAAGAAAAGCATTAATTTAATTTTAACTATTTTGGTTATTAGACCATCATGGACGTACAGATGTGTTCCTGACGAAGGATGCCAACGGTCTGAGCGTCCACAACCTGGAAATGTTAACGGCTCTTCGTCATTATCAAATTTCAATACTGTGGATGTCTGCAGGACAGTCTGTGGAAGGTTCGGTGGTCTTTGGCCACGGCCCGCCACAGTTGCTCTGAGTACTCAAACTGTCAAAATACATCCTAATTATTTAAGGTATGTAATGTGCAATATATACAGGTACTTTTTTTTCAGCTTCTTCCGAAAAAAAAATTAGTCAGCTCTACGATCTATCCTGCACACAGCATGTTAGGCAGAGAGAATCTAGTGATAAGACACTGTGTTCCTCATTTTCCGCCATATTCTGACGACAATGCTTATTGAATGGCGGCACTCAACGCCGCGCTTTGCTTCGACACCAGAGGGAAGAAATGAAAATGTAAATATAATTAAATATTTCTTTTAATCGAATGGGCATCGAATCTACAACCAGTCGAACAATCCAGTCCAACAGTCACACTTTGTGCCCATGCGCCACGACGTGCCTGGAATAACTGTCATATTACATTATACATATTTTTCATTTCTATTGTGACAGTTTTAAGAATTATTGTTAATAAATATTTACTTACATTATCTGTAGTTTGTAATTAATGGTAAAATAACAGTCATATCATATTATATGCTGAAAAACCCACTTTATAGATATGTGCACTTTATAGATATAATAATATCTACTTATTGAAGTGTGGTTTTCAGATAAAATGTTATCGTATTTAGACCATTACTTCGACAGGTATTTTGCTTTTACTAACTTTAAATTACTATAGTATTTTATGTAAAAAATCGATATAAAACTTAAAGAGACTAACGTAGAGAGTAATTCAAATGGAGAGCTTTTGAATAGTTTTTTTTTTTTTATTTGTTGAATTCATTAATTCAAAATAAACTTAAGCACATGCTTTTAATCTTTTTTAATACTAAAATTATTGATGCCAGAGTAAGTGAATATACACGCGGCGATTGTGGGTTCGATTCCTACTCGAGGAAATAAAATATTAAATATTTTCATTTCATCGCTCTGGTGTCGAGGCAAAGCGCGGCAATGAGATCCGCTTCTCAACACGCCTTCTAAATTCGGCGGAAAGTAGGAAGCGGATTTTCTTAACACAAGCCCTCTCCTCCGAAACACAGCGTGAACCTGAAAAAAATAACTTTCATGAATAGAGAATAACATGACATTAAATTTAAAATTAAACACATATATTACAACACATATTATATTATTTGCAAAGCAACGCGCAAAAGATTTTGGCGATAGATAGTTTTCAGGTAAGAATTGAAATTACAAATAAGAAGTATTTTTTTCTTTGCCATGACATCATTTATTTTGCATAACACAGCATGCACCATGTAGCCTTTAAACCACTTTAGGACTAACCTAGCTGCTTCATTCATAATTCATTTAATCAACACGACAAGTGTGCCTTGACCTTTGACACAGTCCATTGATCCCGTTGAAGCTCTGGTACTTAGTTTAAATTTTGATTTTTGTAATCATGTTTATTACTAATTTAATTATTAAATAAAAAAAATTGTTTAGTGTTTTTTTAATTTTAAAATACATTTATACACAATCTATATCGATACTTGTAATAGAACTCAAAACAATGTTTTTTAATTTTTTACTGTTTGTCTGTGCGTTTCTTCACACTTATCTCAGAAACAGCTTAATCGATTAAATTGCAGTTGTGTATTTTGGCAAGCTTCCCTTATATATTTCTATATATTATTCCCAATATATTTAGTATTTGTTTTATTTTAATCATTTTAGAAATAAAAAGTTATAGCTGTGTTATAGAATTGGCTGAACTTTACTTTTAAATATAGGTTTTTATTTTTTAAAATGATATTATTAGAAAACGAAAGCAATAAAGATTAGTAAATTAATAGTTCTGTAGTACAGGTGGGCGAAGCCGCGGGCGGGTCGTTAGTAATACATAAATGTCATAACATTTATAATTAACGGAATACATGGTACTCTCTAGTGATATCAAAATTGTTCAAGTAAATCAACGAGATAAACCAAATAATTGTCAAAATACAAATACATACTCGTATGTAATATATTGTGTAGGGTTTATATTATATGTTTAAAGTAAAATATCGAATGAAATTTTAATATATTTATATTATATTACTATTAAAAATATATACCCAATAAGTAACGCACGTAATATCAAAATATTAAAAGTAAAAAAAATGTACTGTATAATAAAAAAAGAACTCTAAAAAATTTGTACATTAACAACAAAAAAAACACATACGTACATGCATGTTATGCATGTTGATGAGTTATTGTAAAAAAAATTCCATAACCATGATAAGATACAAATAACACGGATACGAATATTACTTGTGACTATTATTATGCTCTACAAATTATTATAATAGTTGTACGAGTATATCTACTTACTGACTGACATAAAAATATATATTGTACTGTCAATAAAATATAGTGAATCTACTTCTGACATAAATAGTGTATTATAAATTATTTTTGTGCAGTATAAAAACGTGTAAGTAAAAAATAAATTCAGCTTATATAGCGGTTTCAAAAATTACTCATTGAATATGTAGAACAGTAATTAGTGCAACAAAGCACTTCACATAGTCAAATTGTTCTCTGAATAGGTCACTAGAAACTCATTAACAATTTCGAAATACACAGCATTGTTCAATGTTCATATGTAAAGCATTAATAATATTAAGCATTAATAATATAGACTATGTTTGCGTATCCGTTCAGTCTTTAGACTTCTTTTTCTTCTTTCTGGCAATAATCTCTGCCTTCATGCTCAACTTACTCTATTTTGCACGGCATTCAACATCCTAGGTAATTAGACCTCTTCTCATGTCCTGCATCACGACATCTAACCAGCGCTTCCTTGGGCGTCCGAGAGATCTCACTCCAAGGATTGATATATAGGTATATGATAGTCTTTAGAGTATACATACATTACTTATTTCTAATTAATCACATAGATATTTTTTATATAAGGAAATAATGTCGACAAAAATAACTTTACAAGGTCTTAAAAAACTAAAATGCAACAAACCGTGAAGCTCATATAAGGTGAAACATCATAGTTATTATAATACAATCTATATATTATATTTTAAAACAAACAGAATAAAATTAACTTAATATAAAAAAATATTTAACAACAGATAGATAGATGCCAGTTACAGATGATTCTGAATTCATTGTTGAATATGTATTCTAAATGGGACGCTTAGCCCAATGTTTTATTATTTCAACCTTGCACAATTTGCAGTGATTGCATAGATAGCGGAGCAGTGCTTTATACGAGTACTGTTCTAGTGCTGTGGGATTTATAAAATTCAATATAATTCATTTAAAATTGATTTTAAATATTATTCCATGAATCGAATAAGATATNACAGCGTGAACCTGAAAAAAATAACTTTCATGAATAGAGAATAACATGACATTAAATTTAAAATTAAACACATATATTACAACACATATTATATTATTTGCAAAGCAACGCGCAAAAGATTTTGGCGATAGATAGTTTTCAGGTAAGAATTGAAATTACAAATAAGAAGTATTTTTTTCTTTGCCATGACATCATTTATTTTGCATAACACAGCATGCACCATGTAGCCTTTAAACCACTTTAGGACTAACCTAGCTGCTTCATTCATAATTCATTTAATCAACACGACAAGTGTGCCTTGACCTTTGACACAGTCCATTGATCCCGTTGAAGCTCTGGTACTTAGTTTAAATTTTGATTTTTGTAATCATGTTTATTACTAATTTAATTATTAAATAAAAAAAAATGTTTAGTGTTTTTTTAATTTTAAATTACATTTATACACAATCTATATCGATACTTACGATAAAATCGTAATAGATGGAAGATATATTATAAGAAAAAAATGTAATTGGCATTTAACAATGTAATAGAGTTCTATTCAAAACAATGTTTTTTAAAATTTTTGATTGACTACTTCGGGAGAAATATTATTAATTTTAAAACTTTAGCAAAATATAGTTTTTGACTATTTATATTGAGAAAACGATATGTTTTAACTATGACCTAACGGTTACAGTTTAACTTTTAGTCTAATATAGATGGCGTTGGGCATAAAGCGTCCTTTTCTGAATAGTCCTGGTAAGATTTTTGGAAATGTCTTGGATATGATTGCTTCTTTTGTACAAAGGCATATTGAACATAAAAGCGTAGCACGTTTTACGTCTTTATTGAGATACAACTATGTTATAATATAATCATTTATTACAAAATATTTTAAAAAGATATTCGCAATAAATAACGCAAGTAATTTATTGGGAATATTGAAAAGTAAACCAAATGTACTGGAAAATAAAAAAAGAACTCTAAGGAATTTGTACATTAACAACAAAAAAAACACATACGTACATGCATGTTATATTGATGAGCTATTGTAAAAAAAATTCCATAACCATGATAAGATACAAATAACACGGATACGAATATTACTTGTAACTATTATTATGCTCTACAAATTATTATAATAGCTGTACGAGTATATCTACTTACTGACTGACATAAAAATATATATTGTACTGTCAATAAAATATAGTGAATCTACTTCTGACATAAATAGTGAATTTCGTAATAAATTTCTGCCTTAAAATTATCTACTTCATTTCTTTTTGCGTCTTAATAATTCAAGTTAAATTTCAAAATACTTGTTATAAATTATTTTATGTATTATAAATTATTTTTGTGTAGTATAAAAACGTGTAAGTAAAAAATAAATTCAGCTTATATAGCGGTTTCAAAAATTACTCATTGAATATGTAGAACAGTAATTAGCGCAACAAAGCACTTCACATAGTCAAATTGTTCTCTGAATAGGTCACTAGAAACTCATTAACAATTTCGAAATACACAACATTTTTCAATGTTCATATGTAAAGCATTAATAATATTAAGCATTAATAATATAGACTATGTTTGCGTATCAGTTCAGTCTTTAGACTTCTTTCTGGCAATAATCTCTGCCTTCATGCTTAACCTTCTCCACTTTGCACCCCCTTCAACGTCCGTAACGTAATTAGACCTCTTCTGTCCTGCATCACGACATCTAACCAGCGCTTACTTGGGCGTCCGAGAGGTCTCACTCCTCTCACTGATATATAGGTATATGATAGTCTTTAGAGTATACATACATTACTTATTTCTAATTAATCACATAGACATTTTTTATACAAGGAAGTAATGTCGACAAAAATAACCTTACAAGGTCTTAAAAAACTCAAATGCAACAAACCGTGAAGCTCACATAAGGTGGAACGTCATAGTTATTATAATACAATCTATATATTATATTTTAAAACAAACAGAATAAAATTAACTTAATATAAAAAAAAAACATTATAAAAAAATATTAAAGAACAGGTAGATAGATGCCAGTTACAGATGATTCTGAATTCATTGTTGAATATGTATTCGAAATGAGACGCTTAGCCCAATGTTTTATTATTTCAACCTTGCACAATTTGCAGTGATTGCATAGATAGCAGAGCAGTGCTTTATACGAGTACTGTTCTAGTGCTGTGGGGTTTATAAAATTCTATATAATTAATTTAAATATGATTTTAAATATTATTCCATGAATCGAATAAGATATACGGAGTAATTTGGAGAAAGTGGGCGCACTTTAACTTTGGAGTCTCACTGTATTGGTGAAATTAGTAAAATAAAAGTATTATTTCGAAATAAGCATTTTTTATTCTATAAATCTAAATAAACTCAATATGCCTTTTAGTTTTTGTTTGAAATGTTAAAAAAAAACGAAACTCGGGTAAATCAACGATTTGCTTGTGTTAATATTATTGAATCTCTTATATTACAAATTTTTACTCTTTTACTTATATGACGTACCAATATTTAGAGTTTTGAGATACAGGAGTCAACTGCGCTTACTTACCCCGAATGATCATATCCCAATAATTTAGTATATAAATTGTATAATTCAGTATGGGGACTATTAGGATTCTCATATGCAGGATTAAGGTTTATTTTACCTGGCTATAAACAGTAAATTATGAGCATATTTTCCTTTTAACAATTATAGAAACGCGAGATTTAGAACGAGATGTAGATCTTTAAAGATTTAAGTATGAAAGTTATAAATATGTAACAGAATATAATAAATATTAAACTCCAGGTGTATCTTATCCGAGTCTATCTGTTCCAAAGTCCCGTGACACAACGTCACGGCAGCGTCTACGTATCGTATTGTGGTGTACGATTTATTAAGAATATTTATAGCGTAGACGCCATCGCCATTTATTTTTATATCATACTTTAGAACTATCACGTCACTTATTACGCGCTGTTATAGTTGTTTACTTTATTTTTCTCTCAAAAAATCTTTGTTCTCCATATTTCTGTTATATGTACCTTATCGTATAATTGTATTTTTTATTAATATTTTATATGCAACAAGGAATAAATTATTTTAAAAAGTATATAGAACTGATGAAATTTCTAGCTATTTTTATTAAATAAGATAAATTCTTTAAAAATATGCTATTTTTGCCCCCATAAAATTTAATGAAAATACTATTCTAGAAATCTTTAATGAAAATACTATATTCAGTAATAGAGTAAATATATTCAGCGATAATATATACGTGATAAAAAGTTGAATTTTTATATTTTAAAATAACACCATATGTGTACATTCTATGAATCGAAAAAGATAAATGAATAGTTTCTTTGAACTCTATAAAAACACAAATCTCAATTCGAAGAATATTTAATTTTAAACATAAATATTTTAGTGTATTATCAAGACCAATAAAATGTAACTTTCTGTCACTTTTTAATTGTATAAATATACAGTAAGTAACTCGTGCCACAATTGACAAGAGCACTATAAATGTAAAGTTTTGATCATCAACTGGAGCTTTAGCGGTCATTGCTCGGCGGTCCCTTGATGCCCGTTTGGAAGGGCTCGCCATTATAAGTCTTTTTATTTTATTCCTGGGAGCCATCCAACCACTTCGCAGACTGCAGCTAAATTTAGCTTCTAGTATACGTTCTGTAACAGAATCGGTATCTTTGTAAACAATGTTGTAAGATAATGGTAAAAAAATTATAATAGTAAGTTTATTATAAGAACACTACAATTATTTTATTAATATTATATCCATTAATTATGAAAATGTTAAATGTATAATACAAATTCGTCTTTAAAATTATCATTCTCGTTAAAATTTACAAATTAAACGCTTTAGTAACAAAATGACAAAATGAACCTTGAAAGTAAATACGCGCATTTAACTAGTGCACATCTGTGCATAGAGCTTATATAGCTAAAAGTAAAAAAAAAATGTTTTATATACTTAATTAATCAAATTAAGCATCTAATAACCCATGTAAATGAAATAATTAATCAAAATGCATTTAATATTCCTTTGTGGTTACCGACTAAATGTCATCTGGCATTACACCGTAACGTTTGTTCTGTTAGTACTTACTATACAATAATGAACTTAAATGACTTCATAATTTCATTGATTGTTACGACCGTGCCTTGAACACAATTTAATGAACAGGTGCTATTACTTCGTAATGGTTTTATTGTAGTAGTCGTTTTTTCAGATGTAAGTGATTACGTAAGAGATATCATTTAAAGTAAAGAAGGAGACGGTTATTTTTATTTTTTTTTGTTTTGTTGATTCANACCAGCCGGCGTAGAAAAGTAGGTCAGAGTAGAACCTGAATCTTCTGATGTAGGCTCCAAGGACCCCCCTTAAAATGCCCATTAACACTTTCCTCCACTGTCAGAGCTTCTCTTTTTACTTAACCAAATCCGAAAATTTTCTTTTAGGTCCCCCTTTCGAAGAACCTTTCTTAAAATGAACCTACGATAGCCGACATCTAATTGCTGATATCATAAATTATGACAGATTTCAAATATTTTCATTTAATCGTTTAAATCAATCCAACAATATAAACAGTGGAGTCAGATTTGCTTAATATTACACTGAGAATATATCTATAAATAGGCGGGGAGAAGCAATATGACAAGTAAAGAAAGAAATTATATATAAGATATTTTATGTTACTTTGCCAAAATGCAAATTTTAAATCTTCTACAGGGTGAGTCATATTGAACTTTCCGATTTCAATAAGGTGTGTATTAAAAACAAAGCGACATGCAGTAAAAATTATTTTATTGTTTGAAAGCACATAACATGCAGTTTTAATTTAGTTGGTTTTAAAAATGATATCCTGTAAATGTCTACCTCCATTGACCACACACTGCTGAAGCCTTTCCCGGAAGTTGTCCATTACTCGTCGAGTCATATTCAGCGGAATAGCATTGATTTCTTCCGTGATTGCAGCCTTCNTTAATGGAGGACAAAATAATACAGAATGTGCCGGGCAAGTGCGAGTCAGACCTCCCACCGAGGGTTCCGTACCAAATTCAGGATTGTAGGTCAATGGGAAGTAAAACTTATAAAAGTTGACAAATTTATGTTTGCAGGCATTTTATACGAAAAGAAGTAATAGATTTCTTCTGTAATATTTCCATATAAATTTCCATTTTTCGGATTTATTTTCTTTCTGAAGAAAGTTCTCACTTTTTAAAAAAAAATCGAAATAGTAGGTCTACGGGAAATATCCTATAGGTTTTGATTACGGGGCGAATTTCATAAAATATGCAGCAAACCCGATATTTTAGCGATTTCTTTTGATTGCATTGACTCAAAAGCTAGATTTTATCAGTAGTCCAAGGGATCTTAATAATCTTATAAATACGTAAATAATTTAAAGTGAAAATAATTATAGTATAAAAATAAAATTATTGTTTCTTAAAATATAAAAATTTCAGTCAAATTCTAAAGTGGACAAACGAATAATAAAAATGATATTGAAAGAGATGAGATCATCGCCATCTTGATATTAGAATATAACAATATTTATTTAGTATTCTTGTAAATTAGCAAAGTGAGAGGGTGAACGACCGTTTTATAAGATATAACGTTATTTCAACGATCTTTGATCATTCATTTGACAGTTAAATCGTGATTGCCAAGTCGGGAGTATAACCGCCCACTGTCTGCTTTATTAATGGTACACACCATATATAGAGACAGGGACAACTTGGAAAGATATGGAGTGAAGTTGGAATAGAATAAAATAATAATCAGCTTCACGCTGTATCCCGCACCCAGCAGGGTAGGCAGAAGGAATCTAGTGTTGAGACACTCTATTCCCCACATTCTGCCGAATTCTGGAGGCATTGCGTGTTGAGTGGCAGAACTCAACGCCGCGCTTTGCCTCGACACCAGAGCGAAGAAATGGAAATATAAACGTAAATAAATATTTCAGTTCCTCGAGTGGGGATCGAACCCGCAAACGTCGTGTACAGTCACACCCTTGTGCCACTGCGCCACGACGGTCTCACTTGGAATAGAATGAATTAGAAAACTTTATTTAACATTAATAAATGAAAAGCGAGCTTACAATTATCGAGCGTCACACTTCTATGACGTCACGCCGCGATAAATTAAGATAGTTCCTATTTTTTATTGTTAAACACTGGTATTGCTATGTAATATGTTTGTTTATTACATCTTAAAACAAAAAAAATGTATTTTGCAATTTCTGTATTGTAAAAATTGCAAATTGCAAAAAAGAAAGGTAAGACACTTGGATCCCAACTTTCTGCTGAAGTTTCAAGATATTTCGTGTCGGAGTAGTGGAGCTCAACGCTGTCCGTCGTCTACCAAAGTAGACGAATGCAATAATAAATTTAAATTAATCATTCTCCCGAGTGAGAATTGAACCCTCAAACCTTGCATTTACAGACGCTCTGGCTCTGCATCACAACGTCCTAAATTCATACAAATTCTGAAAATCAAAAAAATATTACAAGGTACAAATTTTTTACATTTTTTCTTTTTTTATTGCAGATTCGATCTCAGCAATGCCCCAGTGGAGACTCGTGATATTTTAGTAGAGATGACTCAAGTGGCTTCCCAATATCTGTTAGACGAATGTGATGGCAATGTAACTGATGTTGTGGACACTCCTGTAGTAGTTTATATTACGGTGAAAACTAGCAACTTAGATCTAACTTGGGAGACTGATGAACAGTACCGCTTAGACGTTCAAAGCAAAGGTAATTGAATATTATTTGAAAATATTTTAAAGGATGGGGGATTGGGTTGTTTATATAACTAAAATTGAGATAAAATTTTAAAAAGGGAACTTTTCGATGAGAAATTTAAAGTAAATTATACAATTTTTAATGCACGTAACTTAAACAACCTAATAATATAATTTTTATTTAGTGTTATCTAATTTAGTTGAACATCGAATTACTGATAAAGATATGATTACTTAAAAAGTTAATCCATTGTCCTATTATTTTCAGAGAAAAGTTCCGTAGTCCATATTGCAGCGGAAACTGTGTTCGGAGCGCGACATGCTCTAGAAACATTCACACAGTTAGTCTCAGGAGATAAACCAGATTATACCGACCAATACAAATGTAGCCTCCGTTTAGTCGCAGGTGCTAAAATATGGGATCGACCCGTTTATAAGCACAGGGGCCTCGTTCTGGATACTTCTAGAAATTTTATACCAATGGATGACATAAAAAAAATGGTAGACGCCATGGGGAGCGTTAAGATGAACGTTTTTCATTGGCATGCAACTGATTCTCACAGCTTTCCCTTAGAATCAACACGAGTTCCTCAATTCACCAGGTAATGTTAATTTATGAGCGACTATTATTGTTTTAATAATAATTTATATGCTTATAACGACCCATTTAATAATTAAAAGGAAATACTAGTCTAATTAAAATTCGTTAGTTTAAAACAATGTGTGTTTTTTTAGCTTAACGTCAAACCTGTGCATTTCCGTCTTTACTTTCTTTATTATTACTACGGTCAATTGATTTGATACGACTACGCTTGACTTCGCTTTCGATAATAAATTACTGTTGAGTAATTAATTTAATAAGAAATACATGCTAATATGGTTATATTTGCGTTAAATAAGTGTAGAAAAATATTAAATTACTGCTTAAAATTAATAATCAATTTCTTGGACGTTTCATTTTGGAATTAGCTATGTTAAAAACATATATTTTATGTTATAAGATATAATAAATTAGTTTTTTCTTGCTTCTTTTTTCCATATTTTAATTATTTGTCCATATTAATAGATATGGTGCGTATTCAGCATACGAGATATACACAACAGATGAAGTTCGTGAATTAGTTCATTACGCAAAAGTTCGTGGAGTTCGTGTGGTCATAGAAATTGACTCTCCGGCGCATGCGGGTAACGGATGGCAGTGGGGAAAGGTTAGTTATAGGAATTTATTAAATGTTATTAAAATAATGTTATTTCACAATTTCTCACTTTTTTGCTTATAACAGGGAACGGAGATATGTTAATGTAAAGGCATTTTTCGTACTTTACTTTTCACCTGAATTCGAAATATATATTTTTTCCTTTTTTACGTATCCCACGTAAAACAGAGTAAGGTGAAGGTTTTGTGTAAGGACACTCTGTGCCCCACATAAAGCTATAAGGGAATATGAAAATAATTAAAATATAAACATTCCTCCAAGTGTGAATCGAACACACCACCATTATCGTTTACAATCAGACGCTATTCCACTGCAGTGCGATGAGTTCAGGAGCGATTTTTTTTAGTTTTCTTTCACGGAAGAACACTTTAACCCTTTAATTATAACATTTCAAAATTTCGTGAACAAATGGAATATTTTTTTTATTAAAAATTAAAATCAAAGAGGCGTCTAAATTTATTTTCAATTTACTTGATAAAAACTAATGATAATTTCGGCATACTGTTAATCATTATTAAATTTACTTACCAGGAGTATGGTTACGGAGATTTAGCCGTGTGTGTAAACGCTAAAGCATGGCGTAATCTCTGCATACAACCGCCGTGCGGTCAGTTAAATCCTGCTAACCCGACAATGTATCGAGTTCTACGCGATTTGTATAGGGATCTGGCGGAAACCTTGCCCAAACCAACTTTATTCCACGTGGGAGGCGATGAGGTAATGTGCTTTAATATTTTTAAGTTATGAATGTTATAGAATACATTAGTATAAATTGTATATAACTTGAAAATTTTGTTTTGGAGGGTTGCCAAAAAAACTAATAAGGCACGAAAACCATCATGGCAAGGAGTGTCAAAACAGTTCGTTGTGGTTGCTTGGCTGAACTAAACAGAGCGCTTGTCATACGACTTACCAGATCGAAAATGAAAGAATTAAAAGTAATCATTCTCAGAGTGGAAGTCGCACCCACCATCTTGCTTATAGACAGACGCTATTCTACGACCACCACGACGACTTCCTGAAATGGAAGAGTTATATTATAATATCACAATTCGTTTTTTCAGGTTTTCTTTAGCTGCTGGAATTCGTCAGAAGAAATAACAACGTACATGCAAAACAAAGGCTACGATATAACAACGGAAGGTTTCATCAAATTATGGGCGGAGTTTCATGAGAATGCACTTAAAATTTGGGATGAGGAGTTAGCAGCAACCGGACAAACAGACAAATTACCTGTCATGATATGGTCATCTGAACTAACACAACCTCAAAGGATACAGAAATACTTGCATAAGGATAGGTGAGGATTTATATACATACAAAATATACATACGAAATACAACTTTACAATTCATAGAAGCTCGGGAATCCATAAACAGTTTTTAATAAACCCACCCCATAAGTCTCGGATAAAACATATGGAGTGTTCCCAAAGATATATGGTACTTGGACCATGGGTTTTGGGGAAATACGAAATATTCTAATTGGAGAAAAATGTATTCTCACATGTTACCGCGCGACCCCAACATGTTGGGTGGCGAGGTCGCCATGTGGAGTGAGTACGTTGACTCGCAAGGTTTAGGTAAGTTTATTTTATAGTTAACTGACGTAAAATAAGAAAGAAAAAAAAATAGAATATTTTGTTTGAAAAAATCACTTTTTAATTTTTGCCAAAACTTCTTTTGTTTTAGTTATATTAGACTTTGGTCTAATTTTGAAAAAAAATGGTTAGTTTTGGTTTCATTTAAAGTGGTGATACTCTGTACGAGTATTACATATACTTCAGCGGAAACCTTAAAAGTATATTTTATATTTTGAATTTCTATATCTTCTCTTGGGAGTACAACACTATAAAGAGTTATAATCGGCAGAAACTCGCGTATGGCCTCGTGCGGCTGCTGTGGCTGAGCGGCTGTGGGCGGACCCCAACAGCGGCGCCGCCGTCGCCGAGCCGCGCCTGCAGCGTATGCGCGCGCGCCTCGCCGCGCGGGGCACGCGCGCTGACGTGCTGGCGCCTGCCTGGTGCGCACAGCACGACTCGCACTGCACCTAGGTGAGTGAGGCGAGTCAAAGAGAAGAAAACATGACCCTCTCTATCGCAGTTGGTAAGTTAGTGAGGAATAAGTAAACTGCGTCAGAAATGCATGAAACTAAAATTCCAACACATTATAATAAACTCCATTTCCACATTTTGAATAGCTACGACGCCACATTGGATATTGTATTAACAAAAAAAAAAACATTTTATATCGCATCAACAACATACAAACACAGCTTATTTTTTACATGTTTAAAGTATTATTTCATATTAAGGAAAGAAAAATACTTGTTAAAAACATATATAACTCTACAGAGACGCTATCAACATAAATATCTTGTAACAACCATGTAAGGATTTCGACGTAGACCGATGATAACGTATGGCTAAATTTGTTAGAGCCCTTGGACGGTTTTTGAGAGGAGTTAGCAGTCGTGACGTGACAAATTGTGGATTCGATTCCTACTTGAAGGAATGAAATATTTAATATTTTCATTACTTCGTTCTGATAACGAAGGAAGGGGCGCGTTGATTACCGCCACTCACAACACACAGTGCGTTCACAATTTGGCGGAAAATGGGAAACGAAAGTGTCTTAATGGGAACAAAGTGTCTTAACATTAGGTTCCCAAGTTCGTCTGCTTACCCCTATGCGCAATATCTATATTATTTATATTTTTCTTTTCACCAGATCCTGTGACTTCCGTGTGATGAAAGGACAACCAAAGACATCAATTATTTGATACTATTTATGTTATAAATTATTAATAATTATTGTACTTACTGAAAATATTTTTACCAATTGCATAATAATTATGATAAATAATATTTTTATGAATTAAAATATATTTATTACATATTTATTAAATTATATAATTGGAGGTAAATATTTACAATAGAGTAAATGGAAAAGACTGGATATTCAATATTTTTGTGTTAAAATTAAAATTTTATCGATTTCTAGTCGAGTTTATATGACTGCAAAAAAATTGTCTTAATTTAAAGAAAACTTCTACTTCTATATATAGAAAAGAATTGTGATTTTTGTACTTTACGGCTGCTCTAATTGTTTATTTAAAAAAAAGCTTTTAACTTCTTCATATATATGTAGATATGTATGTCACTATATGAAAATATTTTAAATGTATTATTGTTTAATATAATTTATTAAAATATAAAAGACAACTATTTTATATATTGAACTATGATCGCAAAGGATCTCGTATTTTAAGTTTTTTTTTATTTTGTACTTTAGACTTAAGTTTATTTGCAATTTATTTATAAGGGTTAATATGCTTTTATCTACTTAATAACACAAAGATAAGATTTTATATAATTATTTATTATTGTGATAATTGCAATAAGGCGTAATTCACACTGCTTTGTATATTTCAAATATTTTATGTATAAATAAATATAAATTTTATAATCACATAAGTAGATTTATAAAATACACAAGCCAGTATGAACATCGCTTAAAATAAGCTAAGTCAATTGCGTACTGAAATAAAATTATTTTTTTTAAATTTCGGTCTATTATTGCCAATATTTTCAAGCTACAACTAATTAACCAAATATAATAATCGATCGTTGACTAAANAAAAGACCGTGCAAAGTGGAGTAGGTTGAGTAGGAGGGCAGACCCTGGCAATAGCCGGGATTAATGCCAAGAGGAAGGAAGGACAAGCCAGTATGAACATCGCTTAAAATAAGCTAAGTCAATTGCGTACTGAAATAAAATTATTATTTTTAAATTTCGGTCTATTATTGCCAATATTTTCAAGCTACAACTAATTAACCAAATATAATAATCGATCGTTGACTAAATAGCATAAAGTGCTAACTTCTATTTTTAACGTTTGCTGAAAAAATCTTATCAGCCATCTTGACTGTCACTCGTGTGTGTTAGACAATATGTTTAAGATGGCGAAACCTAGAGTTTTTTTGTCTAGTAGATTTGGAAAATTTTATTTATAAGTATAAACGAAAGTTTTTAATCTTGGTCGTTAGTAGAATTCAACGGCCCGTTATGTCTTCCAGAATTGGGAAATGAAAATAAATACGTCTACAGTCAAAACGACTAGGTCGGCCATTTTAATTTTTTGTTCTCTCTTTTTTAATAATTAGATTTTTTAGTTAAGTTCGGCATAAATAGAGTTAGCAATTTATTCTAAACAAAGCAGACATAATACAGTTTAAATATATTTTTGTTTACATTGCGCTATCTACAATAGCATACTATGTTTATTTTAAGTAAACAAATAAATAGAACAGTATCTACAAATCTATAATTAAATACCGTACATTATTGACTAGAATGTCGGGAATTAGAATCATATCATTTACATTTTTTTAAAACGTTAAACTAATACAAAAGCATAAGATACAAAATGATTTTATATTTTTTATGATTTTATGTAATCCACCCTTTCAACATAAATGTATAAATATACATTTTTAATATCGTTTATCTTGTCCACATTGAGATTAAAATTGGTTATACTGCCTACATTAAAAAAAAATGTATATAATTATTAAACATACACTAAATAACTGAAATTTACACCATGTCCATAGCGAACACATTTAACATTTAGAAGGGAGCTACTTCCGCCATTAATCTACAACTAAATTACATGGAAACATTTCTACCGACGACGTTCCTGTCAACACTTTTGACACCCATACTGAGATCGTTAGGCATGAGATCATGTAACACTGCGTCACTCCTGAACATGTTTGTGGCTATTCTGTTAGCGAGTCTTTCAGATTCTCGTATATCATCATCTTTGGAATGGGAAGTCAGATCGATTTCGGTGTCGCTCTCACTGTCACTGGCTTGGTTACGTCTGCGATACGCCAGGTTTTGTGGTTCATCCATATCTTCAGTACAGTGGCAGTTGTTTTTAGTGATGACCCGCAAATCTGTTGGCGCTACTTCCGATTCGTGATTCATTAATAAAGGTGGGAAAGGAAACGATTGCTGCATCATACGATTGTCTTCTCCAGGGTAAGGCATTGGAGGCATTTCGTGTTGGATTGATGGCATATTTTCCGGTATATTGCCGTTATGATGGTATGTTTCAGTGCGCTGGTTTTTTAGTTCATTACTATTGTCTACAGCCGGTGGCTCCGGGGACGCCTTAGGTGTGGGGGAGTCGCCTCCTTCAGGTGAGGATTCTGGTGGTTTGGTGTGACCTGGAACAATGTCAATGATTTCTTTAATATTTAATTAAATATAACCATTTCGTTAAAAAATATCTAGAATTATAATCTTGAAATTGTCATTGCTTACTTTTTGCAAGTTCGATTAAATTGTTTAATTTAGCACAAAAAGAAAGCAAAATATTAAGGTAAGAATTTGATTTAATAAGCTATTAATGAATACTTATTGAGATTCTTATTAAGCTTCATTCAAACTTATACTTTCTGAAGAAACATGTAGCTGTCAATTAATTATACCTACTAGGTATTGTAAACGGCATTTTCATGTTTAGTAATTTTTTTTAATAACAATTAAACTCAATTTTTCCAATAAACTATATGCATAGATTTTAATTTTAATTCTTAGTTATGTACTCGTTTTTCAAGTAGTTTAAAATTTATATTTCATATCGCTATTTAGTACAGTATATATTAAACGTAATTGTAGTAAGCGTGATTGAGTCAGACAGCCGCATCTGACTGTAAGCGTGATGGTTGTGGGTTCGATTCTCACTCATGAGAATGAATTATTATTATTTCTTCACACTTGTAATATAATAAAGCGCGGCGTTGAAGACCGCCGTTGCTATAGCAGGATACAGTATTCGGGATAGAGCGTGAAGCTGTTGAAAATGAAAAAAAAAAAATGCTTATGTACGTATATATCATGAAATTAGAAAAACAGTTCATTTTTATATTATACAGTACCGTTTCCTATATATATAAGAGCGAACAAAACCATTTTCAAAATATTCAACATTACACTTCGAAAAGTGACCCATTGAATTTATAAAGATTCTTCTGAACATTCATCGATTCATATTGTCTAACTGAGGCAAATCTAATTTGGTGGAAAAACCGGAAATAATTTTTAGAAAAATCTACTACGATGCTTATAAAAAACTAATTAAAAGATAACTTACTGAAGCTATAAAAATCAATGTATATAATAAATTTATTAAACAAACGAAGAATTATACGGTTCGAAAGCTTCCAATTAAATGACATCTAATATACATATATATATATATATAGTAAAAAATAAAATAATCATCTTAAAATTGTCTTGAATACTGATAATGGAATTAACAGAAGTAACATACGAGTTTCTATTAATAACCCGTATTTCTGCTTGTGGGCTAGAGAGAGCAGATTATCTAGGCACTCCATTCTCCACTGGAATTTGGTGGTGCACATTTGGTGTTGAGTGGCGGATCTCAATGTCGAGCTTTGCGTTACCAAAGCTGGGAATTTAAAGTAATTCGTTCTTCGGTGTTCCAATCGATTCCATAAACGCTTACATTTAATTGCTAGTCCCAATGCGCGCCAATGGCGTATTTTTTTTCTGTCCGTGTACCACAAGCAATTAAATTAATGAAAATAAGTAAAAAAACAGATAGCTCGAAGCTAACAATTTTATTTCCTCAAAATGTTCCTAATATCCTAATTCAAATGGAGTATTTATAAAAAAAGGTATTAAATTATTAAATATAAAAATGATTTTATTATATTTTTTAACAACTTATTTTTCTATTATTTTTATTCTAATAGAGGCCGTCGTCGGCACAAGCGTGTGATTGTAAACGTGACGTTTGAGGATTCAATTTCTCCTCGGGAATTAGAATTATTTTTTAAATTTATTATTATGGTGTCGAGGCAGAGCGCGGCGTAGAGTTCTAGCACTCAACACGTAATGCCTCCAGAATTCGGCAGAAAGTGAGGAACGGAATGTCTTAACACTAGGTTCCTTCTGCCTACCGTGCTGTGTGCGTTTTTAATTTTTATTTTATTTATTAATTAATATTTATGCCACTCAACACGCGCCTCGAAAATTCGGAGAAACGTGGCAGTCAAGTCTCTTAACCCTGGGTCCTTTCTGCCTACCCTGCTATATGTGGGGTACAGAGTGAAGCTCGAAAAAAAAGAAAAAGAATCTCAAAAAGAAAACCTTTAATATATTCCACTTACACAAAAATATAAAGCAACGACAAAGAGGAAAAACGCGTTACAACAAAACAGACATTTGAAAATATACATGCAATAAGGAGCTCCACAAAGGAGTTTAATTTGTACCGCACCCCCCACTTTAATCACACATATATCGACTATACGAAGCAATCGCGTCTGACTGCCAACCCCAATCAAATTTCTAACTATATATTTATCATTTCTTTTCTATTTCAAAGATACAATTATTTGAAATTAATTATCAAAATTGTAGAACATTATTAACCGTAGTACCTATTTTGATGTAGGTGCGGTGCGACTTAAGTCTTTATACAATGACTAGCGGACCCGGACGCGGCTACGCCTGCTTGAAATATAGGAATATAATTTCTATAGAAATGTAATTTCAATCTAGATGAAATGCTAAAAGTGACTATTATATTTATTTTCATAAGGATGGATATCAAAATGACGCGGTGACGAACGCGGTCGCGTAGCGACGACGGTTGTTATCAACATGGCAGAATAAATTGCATGTCAAATTAGAAAGTATTTTAATTTATTAGTACATATGAGTAATGTAATATTATATAGCCTATATCACTTCTGAAGAATGCAGCTTTCATACAAAACAAAAACAAAGTAAATCGATCCAGTAGATCCAGAGATCTTAGCGTTCAAACAAACAAACAAACAAACAAACAAATATATAGATAGATAGATAGATAGATAGATATATATAGATAGATAGATAGATAGATAGATAGATAGATAGATAGATAGTATAGATTCTGAAATATTAATTAACGATTGTTTTAATATTTGATTATAAAAAAAAATATCTAATACATTATTTGTGTTATTAACTATTGATTGTTAAAATCAAGAGAACATTGTATCAAAAGTGTTTCTTAGTTCAATTTTTCGTATTCGCGGAACATAAAAAATGGTTGAAACACTGATTTTAATGCAATAACGACAAAAATTCGACGATTAAATTACAATAGATATTTGACAGAATTATAAATTTATATAATTTTATGGATTTATCGAAAAGTAAGAAATTTATAATATATTTGCGACAAAATTATGTAGTGAAATGTAAAAAGACTATTTCAATATCAAATTATGAGCTTTTGTCAGTCTGTTTGTCTGTGTGTATGCAGATCTCCGGAACTACTGGACATATTTGAATAGAATTTCTTTTCTTATTTATACTTATGTGTACTTATTATAGGCTCAGGTAGGATCTAGGCTGCTCCTACTCTTGGAGACTATCACGACCATAGTAATCCAGCCAACCATATATAACCAGCGAATATAAGAAATAATAGTCTACCGATTTAGCATAAGTTGTTAGATACGGTGGGCAATTTTAATAGATAAATAAATTAATTGAAAGTTAATTGTAATAGCGATGATTGTAAAATCGGTCTCCACTTAGGGAAATAAAAATTAAAAAAAATAATAATAATTGCTAATTCCACTCTTCCGTAAGAAAAATACCATAAATAAAAGTTGAGTTAATACTCAACATGTAATGAATCGTATTTGTATGAGTAGCGGAGAGGGGAGAGTCTTGGCTCTTCTTATTGAATACTTGCTGCAAGTTACAATCACGACAGATAAGTAAAGTTACATCCAGCCTGTATTAGTATATTTTACATTATATATACATAATTTGGTTCCCCTCTCTGGGGCTAAATATAAAAAGGAATTTTTGGATATCGTGATTAAACACAAAATCTTTTAAAAATTGGGAACCTAACAGTTATATGCAGTGATATACAGAGATTTTAGGTCATTCCGTAATTTTCACAAGTTAATGTAATTTTTGGCCTAACATGTCAGTGATTTAAATAGTATTATATTATAACGAGAATCTTATTTTAAAAAACTTTAAAACTGTAATTTACTAACTACAACTAGCTTAACTGTTACTTTAACTTAAAACAAAATTTGTTAATGTGTAATATTGAGATATCAACTTTAATCTAACCAACGAAACACAAATTCTATTAACATTATAAATGTAAAAATTTCTGAGTAGCTATCATTGTTTGTTGCACTTTCACTTAAAAACCACGGAATAGAGTTTGATGAAACTTTATAGTTATATAGCTTATCAGAAGAATCAGAATGGTGACAATTTATATAGGTATGTACATTTTGTACAACTTGGCTATAATAGAACAATAACTTTAAGCGGGCGAAGCCGCTTTTGGGTCGCTAGTAAATGATAAAATAAAATGGCCTTTAATTGCTATGAATAGACGTATCTCTAATTAATTTTTTTTTCGATAATTTCGAATTGCGAATGAGATCATAACGTTAATAATAATGTATTAAATACAAACCTGGTATGCCGAGTGGCGGAGTACCAAGACCAAGGCAACGCATCCTCCAAGCATCTTGGAGAAGTTGCAAACGGGCCTGTTTTCGCCATTTCGCTCGGCGATTTTGAAACCATACCTAAAATATTAATATTTGTTTATATCGGGAACATTTTTTTGGATGTTGCAATTGTATATAAATGTACAAAAAAAAACCAAGAGACAAACGAGGAGCAACTCCTGCTAATCTTACCTTGTAAGTTATTAAATGTTTTCAACACTACTTTGAAGTATTACTTAAAAGTCAAATTAATATAATTTTAGACATTTTATGAAGATTAGAATTTTATAATTTTTTTATGAGATGAAGATTTTAAAATTACATAGTAAATACCGTAAATATTGGAAACCTACTTGTACTCTTGCCTCGGATAAACTGATCCTCAACGCTACTTCTTCTCTCAAGAACACGTCAGGGTAGTGTGTCTTCTGGAACAGCGACTCCAGCTCACTTAACTGCTGTGGCGTAAAGGTTGTCCTGTTCCGCCTTTGCCGACGTCTACCAAACATGTATTCAGTAAGAAGATCACCTGGCAGTGGAGACAGGTAAGGCCCAGCCATATTGAAACTTTATCCAAAATTATTCTTAACTTTTACTCCTATTAAGCATTCAATAGCTTTATATTACCAACAATTTCATATAAATCAACACCAGGAGTTACTTAGAGCGTAAGTAAAGTTCGAACGTGAATAGCACTAAACTTTAGAATCAAAAAGTCATGCGTTAGGGATGAACGACACTACACTGTTTGAATCTGTGAAAATACTGTGGTATAAACTACCCTGGCTCCACCCCCTGCAATATAATGGAGACGTGCGATTGGCTCAATGCCCTAGGGGATGGAAAATTCAGCCAATCGTGTCGCTCTCTCAAGGGTTGTATTTTAAATAGGTGTAGATTGAGTTATGGCGTATCTGTAAATATAAATTTTGTATAAATGCGGTTAATTTCGCGCTGAAACCGTTAATGAGGAATTGAGAACTGAAGCACTTATTCAAAGTTAATTTTGTATGACCTACACAAAGTGGGAATTGTATAGAAAAATCACAACTGTTTTCTTATTTAGAAACTTACAAAAGTAACTTACAAGCTAAATCTAAAATTCCTACTAGAAAATTACCTTACAGATTTAACGTTCAAACGTTATGAGTAGACGTATTAATTGCATTAATATAAAAAATCTAAAAATATATTTCATATATATATTTTTAAAATAACATGATATAATATTTTATAAGAGTTTATTACATATTTACTGATGTAAATATAAAAAAAATTATGTCTAAAAATAAAAAGAATTATATATCAAGAGCACAATACAGAACCACTATTATAACAAGAAGACAAGTACGTACAAACCACATATTATAATAACAACAACAAAATCGTACCAAAATATATATAAAAACTAAAAACTAACGCATCTTAAACAAAAACGATGTAAAAGCAGCCCGCCCCGGGGCATTTTCTTAATTATGTAGACTCAGCAAAATATAATTGGCAAAGGAACGAAACAAACGCCGAGTTCGCTAAGTGGGTTGCAGATAACGGAAGCTGCGATTACGGAGAAATGAATGCTACTGCCCGCACCCCACCAGCTCAGGGGTGACAGTTCCAAATGCGGGACTAGATTACCAAATGCATTTGGGTATTGGACCGGAAATGCATATCGACTTACTTTCGTACTTATATAGTAATAAGTTTTTTGTTAAAGTCACGACTTGCGCAGGGGAACAAGAGTGTTCCTGTAAACGTAACAGATTGTGGGTTCGATTCTCATTGTAGGAAATGAAATATTTAACATTTTCTTTTCTTCTCTGGTGTAGAGGTAAAAGCGTTGCGTTGAGGTTCGATGCTTCAAGAATTCGGCGGAAAGTGGGGAGTGTCTTAACACTAGGCTCACTCTGTCTACCCTGCTACATGCGGGATACACTGGGATATACTAAATAATCTTCAAAAGCAAAACTTTACTTTTAAAATCACTTGATTAAACAATAAACTAACCGAATAAACAAGGAAATGCTAAAGCGAAGTATAATAAGAAAAAATCTTACATTCTGATTAATACACACGTCAATTGAAATCATGATTCATCATAGAGAAAATATCGATAATAAGATTTCTGTGAACCCAATTAGTGACGTAATTAAATAAAAATAGATAATATAAAGTTAACCATCAATTTTAAAATATACCTTTAACATATATCTAAACAATATCATTTGATTATAGAATTTTCTACTATTATCACGTGAACAAACCGAATCAAGTATCTCATTATAGAACCGCACATAAACATTTACATTGTCTCTACATACAAAAGCAAATGGCAGTTTAATATACAACAGTAAATTACTAAAATCCAGTCAGCCCTGTAGAGCGGGCGGCGGGGCGGCCGGGGCGGGCGGGGCGGCCACCGCAGCGCTAAACGAGTTTCCGCAAACATTTTAATGAATAACACCTCCCCATACCCTCCACTCCCCCTCCCCCAGCCTGCAATGCGCTAATTAAACATTCGAGCCATATTGTTTCAGATACGATGCTGGATTTCGTTGCCTTATAATATGCTGATTAAATTTTGGCTTAATTAAACTTTGATTAAAATAATGAGAACTAAATTAAAATATATTTATTTGACTGTTAGATGGAAATGGAATTGGTATGTTTTAATATGAGGATGCTACAATATCAGCTGTTACTAGTTTACTACATGTAGGTTTTTATATAGTTTTTGACAAAGTTAATCCTTACTAAATGTAAATGTAAGCTTATTCGCAATAAAAGTAAAACTTAAAGTTATTTTTTTGCTGTAGGTATACGCAAGTTAACTATAAATATTAAATATTGTTATTTCTTCATACATTTTAAGCTTAAGCATTAACATAAGCTTAATTTTAAGTTAAGAAAAAATTATAAAACAATCACTGTTTTATTTAAATGTTCCATTAGACTTTACTACTCACGGAACATCACAAATGTTTATAAGTAATTAGTAAATTATTTTTTAACAAAATACGAACCGACTTAAAACAATAAACTGAAAAGTAAACAATAAAGAACTATTTTATTTTGCAGTCAGTATAAGGATGTTGTAGCATTAGCTGGACACCGACTTCAAAATTATAAAATACGAAAAATGTGACGTATAAATACTATTTTATACGTCACACTCCTTTTATACAAAGGACATTCATATAAGTAATGACAGTACGAAGAGATATTGAAATAATATTAACGTCCTCTTTTGAATACATATTCCAAATAAAATCAGTAAATTAAGAGGAGAAAGAGACTATATGTTATTCTTTATCTGAAGTATTTAATCATCACCCATCAGTGATTTTCAAAGTTTATTCAAAAACAATAAACTTAAATTAGCTAATATAGACTAATAAAAAGTTATATTTACAATATATAGCCTGCTAACAAAATTTATTTTTGATAATATCTAAAGCGTAATTAATTATTTAGTTTTATATCGTATTTAATATTAACAGATTAATAAGGCTAATTACAATTTTCACGCGGTTATAACTCCTGAATTAAGAGTGATCCATCAATCACGCAGTGTTGCCACCTCACAAAATACAAGAGAAATAGCTAGTTTGTGATATTAAAACAGTGACAATATACATAAATCCCTCATCGACATGAAAATCGTAAAGTGGCAAGTGTCATTAACCCAGACACAATCGCAAGAAGCATTTGCGTAGATGAAAAATGAAAGCTACAGTCAGTCGGTAGTCGGTATGTCGGGCAGCTCAATTAGTTAATTAATCTTTTTTTCCGCGTTAAAATAGCATTTATAAGCGAGACGCAAACCAGTGGGAACTGCCTCCCCTGTTACAGACTTGTTTTAGGGTTGGCGCTTTTTTTTTTCTTTTTTTTATATGATTTTGTCATGCCATTTATTGACAGGTTCTAATTGACAGAGCTTTGAAATAAACTATTGGCCTGCCTACCTATAAACGCTGTTTAATATAATAATTCAGTTTACACGGCATGTGTCCAACAGTGGGCAGCGTAAGGCCTCTATGATGATGATGTTACTAAGATTTCTACGCTACAGATATTTTTAATTGTGTTTTGATTAGTAAGAATATTTTATAAAATAAACATTAATAAAGTGTATACGTAGGGATTGGTAAACAAATTAAACACTTGGTTTGGTTTGTTGGTAATTAATTAATTACTAATTCAAATATTGGCACCGGGACTACAAAAAAAACTTTTTACATATCTCTCGAATTTAAAAAGGCATATAGAGAGATTTCGGTTTCAATTTAACACTTTTTACTTTTTGACTGTCTTAGATATCCTAAGTGGCGAAAATCATCATTGCATAACAGATACAGGTCTGTTGTATCTGTCTGTGTAACGTCAATTCCTGTGAAAAAATCACCACAGAAATTGGAAATAATTGAAAAAGAAACATTTGTCGATTGAGAAAAGAAAGTGCATTATTGTAAGCCAAAAGTTCAATTACGATAGTGTCAATAAATATAATTGGCCATAATTTTTATTTCCAACTTTACGCTGTATCCCGCATATAGCAGGGTAGGCAGTTAAGATTCCAAAGCATTTCTCACTTTCCACCGAATTCTAGAGGCATTGCATTTAGAATCGAGGAAGGTGGATATCGTACCCACAAACTGTTCTGTATCTTAGGATATAATTAAAAATAAAAATAAGAAAATGAAAACAATAGTAAGCATAAACAACCCTAGCGTGCATGAACTAACAGCGTTTAGTTATTCGCCGGCAGAGCGGCAGACAATGGGCCGAGCTCGTGGACCAGAGCGAGGCTGCCGGCGACTAGCTGCTAATCAACTCACATACCTATCTCTTTAAGTGGGATTTTCATTTGCGTTCGCTGCTACCTATTGTTTATTGATCGAACGGTATAGTCTATAGGTCGTAAGTACTGCTTGTGTGTACGCGAATATTGGCTTTGGTGAGTTATATGTGATGGGGTTTAAATTTTGTAGCTATTGCTTTTTTAGATTTATTAGTATTTTCATGATTTTTCTTATAAAATAATTTAATTCGCTTGATATCGTTATAAATAATATAATTACCTACATTCTACATATTTCCTTAACTTAAATATTACGGTACCTACTTATTTAGCTCTTACGAAAGAAGAAGAAGAGGAGAAGTCATACATCAAACTAGCTGACTTAACTAAGACAAATATCACCATTAAGTATATTGCTTTAATACAATATTAAAAGACATTCTCGTATTCAAAATTATCAAAGCAAGCAAGTACGAAGAACAAATACAACTGCGATACCTTTTAATATGTTACATAAAGTATGTATAATTTACATTCTGAAAACAAATGTTTTTAAGCAGATAGCAAAAAAATCCCTGAGCTCTTTAGCAACAAAGCTTTGTGTACATAAAGATGGCGTTCATTAATCAAAATATGTTATGTATGATAGAATCAAAAGGCTTGTAATCGCAGGAACGCGTCGTTTCCTTTGTCCGAACTCATTCGTTTTGTTTTAACACCCCCTTTAGCAGCACCCATGTGCATACCTCCTTCAAGTTGAGCTGCTTGCACACTATTGTCGGTGCTGTATAGAATAAATATTGTTTTGTGTTTATTAGATTTACGGTACATCCCGCACGTAATAGAATAAGTAGGCAGAGGGAACCTGGGAACCTAATATTAAGACACTTCCGATCCCCACTTTCCACCGAATTATTGAGGCATTGAGTTTTGAGTAGCGGAACTCAATACAAACTCAATTTAACTGAATTTAAAAGTTATTTAAAAATTATTTTGGAAGTGTAATTATAGTGCCCTCTTAACCCTTTCGCTTATGGAGTAGGTACAGAAAAGCGATCGGCATTTAGGAATCGGTACCTTACAGTACACATTTCCTAATATATGTAAAAAGTATTTTTTATAAAACAAAGAAACTGTTACTTATCAATTATATTTGTTTTATATACGTATTGTATAAAGAAAATAGAATCCGCCGAAATAGGATAGCCTTTTCATTTTACTGATCCTGATACTTTGTTCATTTATGGACTATGTTTGAAAACTTCTTTATTTAATATAGTTTACCTTTTATTGTAAAAATTCATTATCCTCTTTATCCATATTATTTATACACGATTATGTATAAATAACTTGATTTCAATTTACGAAATTTTAACATTTTCCTATGAAATATTATTCATCGAAATATATACAACTTTACATAATTTACATAGATATTACTTTATAACAGAATACGAACCTAAAACATCTGTTAATAGTTCTATTAACATTAAAAACGACTTTAGGGTACCTTGAGTTATAATAAAGGTATTATAATTTTACTTTTATTAGCTTCACGCTGTATCCTACAGGTAGGCTAAGAGACTCTTTGTTCCTATTAATACCATCCGTTTTCCATTTTCTGCCGAATTCTAGAGGTATTTATTGCGTGTTGAGTGGCGGAACTTAACACCGCAATTTGATTAGCCAGAGCGAGGAATTGAAAAAATATATATATTTCATTTCCTTGAGTGAGAATCGCATAAGTCGCACACATATGCCCCTTAGCCACGACTGGATTCAAAAACTAACGTTATAATTATTAGTCATCACAACTTAATTTAATATATTTATAATTTATGGAAACATAAAAATGATTTATTAACAGAATAAACTTTTTTTATCCATAGGACTGTAATATTAAAACATACAAACGACTGGTCATCACTATTTCGAATATCAATAGAATATAGTTGCTAGTGTGTTCGGGGCCTACGCGTCTCCGCTTGATATATTTATGATTAAGCAACGCTTGCAAAGCGACATTGTCTTTGCGAGGCCCCTCTGTGGCGCCCCATCCGTCTTGCTTTCGCGCCACTTCCCCCTTTCTTTGCAGGCACGAGATTTTTTTAATTATGACGTTGGGCCTTTTTGTCTTCACTACACCAAGTGTACTGATGGATTTTTATTCTCTAAACGTGATGGTAGAAGGTTCGATTTCCGCTAGAATATATTTATTTTAATACTTAGTATAAACTTTCCGTGTTTTGCTTTCACTTATCTATTACTTAATGACTTTAAATACATGAGTCCGTATAGCTTTTTACCTTGTATTTTTTAAATAAAATTTTCATTTGCATTCAATTAATTAATATATTTTACCAACCGTTAGTGGTCAAATCGAAATTGAGCCACAAATGTAAAACAAACAATAAAATTTTCAAAACATAAAAATATTATTACTTTATAAAAAAATAAAAAAAAATAGTTTCCACAAGTACATAGCGCAGTGAAGAAGTAAAAATAAAGATATATCGACATAAAGCTACGGGCGGGCGGCGCTCACGGAAGTTCTGATTATGTAGAGGAATTAATTTTCAGGCGCGACGAAACTGTAGTCTGTGCTCTGTAATGGGGGGAGTGGGGGGAGGTATGAGGAGTGGGAGGTAAACTACGTAGTGCCTCCGCACCTGCAACGTAATAACTGCGAAATCCGTTTGCGAGTTGCGAGTCACAAGTTGCGAGCTACCAGTTCCGTCAAAGAGTAAATTAGTTCACAACTGAGTATTGCGACGGTTTTTGGTGTTATATATTCTTTTTTGTGATTTTTTTGTAAGTATTTATGACGAAAATAATGAATGAGTTTCGTTTGTCAGTTTTTAAAGGAATTGTTTTTTTGTGTAACAATGATACTGACAACAATTGCATTTATTTTGAACATTGAAATAATTTATATGTTATTATTTATTAACAACATATAAATTCAACATACAACTCGACTGGTTGTGGGTTCGTTCCCAATTGAGGAAATGAAAAATAAAGGAAACGTATTTAAAAAACAATCAATAAAATAATAAACATAATATAATTATATTTTTATGATTGTGAATGACTTCTTGAATTAAGATTATTAATGATTAAAGTTACATCTCTACAGACCAAGCACAGGCATGCGACTGTAAGCTCGACGGTTGTACGTGGGTTCGATTCTCATTGTAGGGAATCAAATATATAATATTTTAATTTCCTCCTTCCTGGTCACAAACCAACACTTGTCGTTGAGGTCCACCATTCAATACGCAAAACCACGAGAATTTAACGAAAAGTGAGGAAGGGAAAAGTCTTAATGGAAAATAGAGCGTCACTAGGTTTCCAGGTTCCCTCTGCCTACCCTACTATGGCGTGAAACTGATTTTCGACAAACACTTTCCATTAGCAGTGGTCACGTTTAAAATAATCGTACGACAATATTTACTGAAATGTAATTATCGTACAAATATGCGACATGATTAAATGGCTATGAACAACATGTTAGTCGGGGGCCGGGGCTCCTTGCTTTGTGAGTACCTCTCGACATGCTATTAATATGAAAACAATTCGTCCCTCGCCAGTTACGCGCTTTTACACTGCAGGACAAATTTATATGGCCACATACACAAACAATAATTTACTGTTTTTTTTCTATACAAATGCTTAAAATATAATAAATTTACATTTTTTTTTTTTCAAATAATAATATCGAATAAATTACACATAGGTAGATACTTTACATGATTATTTTTTAATAACTCGAGGTAAGAACTATAATGACCATAAAACAATGCTACATTACAATGCGATCTTATAATTATATTCTCGCTACATTCTATATTTTTCTTTTTTTTTAGTTCCAGTGCTGTATTCCGCTTTTATCAGTGTAAGTAGAGAGAGCGTAGTGTTGAGACACTCAACTTCCCACCATCCAACGAATTCTGGAAGCATTGATTGTTGAGCGGCGGATCTCGACATCGCGCTTTCGCCTCGACACCAAACCGAAGAAATGAAAATATTTAATTTCTTGGAACAGTAATCGAACCTACAACCTATCGTGATTGCAGGCACATTTTATACCCCTACGCCACGACTGGCCTCATCCATTCTATATCTAAAAAGTAAATAAAATTTAATGGTACACCATTATTTGCACTGACAAAACACGCTAAGCGATCCCCAAAGACTATGCATATGCGCACTGCTGCAATCAGCGATCGCGCTATTGTGGCGCAGATTAAAATTTTAGGGTTCACCCGCTAATGTGATTGCACTCTTTCGGTACGGAACCCAACGATGTTATTAATCCCTATTATAGGGGCGGTGTGTTATTTTTAATCATATTCGCAAATCGGCCTCCTTACATATGAATAACCTATAGTGACTTTTGAATTGGTGTAATCATTGGTTTATACAGATGGATTGTCGATTCTTTTGTTTGTTTTACTACTACTACAACTACCAAATTAGTTTTTTTATAATTTATTTTTAAGTTAATTAAAACTGTTTTTTTTTTCAATTATTACAGTACGAAATCGTGTAGATAGCCAAAAATTTTTAAAAATAAATAAAACCTTTAATATTTCTTGAACAATATCTTCCATAACAAAACAAATCAACTGGCAGCAAACATCCCTGAGCAAAGTTTTTAATTTGAATCCATTTTTCAATGGCGGAGAGATGATTGAATACACAAATTGATTGCGCGGCGCGCATTGTCGGCTATCGGCGCGCAAAGTTGATTAAAACGCCCACCTCCCCCCTATCGCCCCCCATCGCCCATCCACTACTCAATCCCTTCATTAAACTAATTTATTTTATAGTTTAATTGTTGTTATTTTATCACAATTAATATTATATTTTGGGAATTACATATTATAATACGACTTATTTATTATTTTGTTATTTTACCTGTTACAGTATAATGTTTTGTTTATACAAATAACCTAGAAGCTATTGTACAATACTTTCTCAGAAATATTTCCACATTTTCTTTACAAATGTCCAGAAATAAAAAGTATATTACGTAATCGAACCTACTTTTAAGACACTTCATTTTCTACTTCCTGTCGAATTTTCGAGGCATTGCGTGTTGAGTGGAGGATCTCTACGCCGCTCTTTCCCTTATTACCAGAGCAAAGCGATTCAGGGAAATGAATTATTATAATAAATTATATTTAATTTCCCTGAGTGGGAATCGCACCCATCCTCGCGTTTAAGGGCACAAGTTTGTTCCACTGCTCCACGGTGGTTTCATTAGATATAATAATGATAAATTATAAGATTATATAGTTGAATGGCACTCATTTGAAGTAGCTTATAGGTAAGTGTTTAATGGAAACTGTTGAACTGAACGTTATTATATTTATTAATATTATTAATATAGCTAATAACGTAAACATTCAACACATTTGTAATTTAAATAATAATAATAACACTTCACCTGTATCCATCATCCCTTTTGGAAAATGCAAAGCAGATTATCAATAAACATTAATGCGCACATCTCATTTCAAATAAAATCTCCTGGGAATATCACTTGATTTTCATTCGGCTCACATTTTGCGAGGCATTCATTCAATATTTCGGTATAAAATAAATGTATTCAATATTCAATATTAATGTATTCAGCAGAGTCGGCCCGCAATTTTCATTTTGTAATTTTTACCCGAGCGCGCCATTCGGTGGCTGTCAACATCTCAAAGAACATGAGGTTCTTTATAATAAACACATTGTTTATTAAATATTCGTTTTTTTTTATTCTAGTATTTACTTTTCCTTCTATATTTTGAAGATGGTGAAAAAAAATATATTTTTTTATATTTTCATTTCTTTTTCATAAGATAGTGGAAAGCGAAGTGTTTTAGCACTAGGCTCTCCCTGCCTACCCTACTACAGCACGATACAGCGTGAAGCTAAAGAAAAAAACAATTATATTTTACTGTAAAATTTTGATTGATACGTAACGAAGATATATATATTTTTAATAATTTATTACATACCTTTTTATATTACGAACATTTTACCTGAGATTTTAATAAAAATCCAAATATTAATCATCTGTGCATCTATAACTACAGATAACATATAGTTGCAACAGTAAGGTGTTTTTTTGTAGCCATTGTCTTGGCACTACGGTGACACCGTTAATTAGTCGCTGCGTGCGTGTCGCGGGCTCCGGCGAAGTAATCAATCTTGCACCTGGTTTTACTAAGAACTATTGTCAATGGAAGCACAAAACAAAAGAATTAATAAAATACTATATTTATATGTATACTTATACACGTGCTTAAAAGCTATTAGATTAACTAACCCAATCGTCTCTGGTCAATCGATTTAATTTATAATATGAAACAATTGAAGTCAGAATTAGAATTATGATAACATACGTAGATTTGGAGTCTATTTAACTATAGTTGTATTCTAATATTATTTTTTTAAATAATAACTTCTTTATAATTAATTAACTATCATAGGGGTTGTTACTTTACGTAAATCATAAAAATACATGTGTTAAGATTATCTACAGCTAGTCTAGCGCTATTACTGGTCTACAGCTGTCCATTTTCATAATTTTTATGTCATTTTTACTCTTTTAGTTTACACAAACTCTTAATTTTGGAAGAAAATTAACACAATAGTAATTAAAAAAAATGCATTTAAAAGTATTAAAGTCTCTAGATATACATACACTAGCGGACCCGGACGCGGCTACGCCTGCTTGAAGTATAAGAATATAATTTCTATAGAAATTAAATTTCAATCTAGATGAAATGCTAAAAGTGACTATTATATTTATTTTCATAAGGATGAATATCAAAATGACGCGGTAACGAACGCGGTCGCGTAGCGACGACGGTTGTTATTAACATGGCAGAATAAATTGCATGTCAAATTAGAA
>JAKRZM010000085.1:336778-347919 GCA_036379175.1 Heliconius cydno galanthus
CATTTTCATAATTTTTATGTCATTTTTACTTTTTTTTTTTATTATTTATTACTATCATTATACATATATACAAATATATTTCAACATTGTTAAAGGTACTGCAAAAAACCACGAAGGTTTGTCTCGAGTACCAATAGCTCGTCTATTATAGATTTAAATAATATTCCTTTAATAGTTGATTTAAGCTCCCCTCAGTAATTTTATTTTAGTGTCCAAGTTATTTATTAAGTAAGGATGCATACATGGTGTATGCCCTGGTGCGCTGTCCGTATTTATTATTAGCTGATAATGAAACTCTTTAGTGTCATATTGCGTGTTGCAATTTTATGAAAAAAAATGTTTTGAAACTGCGAGTCGACATAATTTTCTATTAATATTGTAAAATTAATTTTATTATAATTTACTAATATTATTTAAGAGCGTACTTAGATTTACTAACAAAAACTAAATTAACAATTAAAATATATTAAAAAATTATGAATAAGGTGTTTCTAGAACATTTACATCGTGATGAGGACGCCTTACCTGAGACCTCACCTATGACAATCATCTGTGTAGCGCATTAGTTGATGACGTCACGCGCTGCCGCTTGCAGCGACGATCATATGAGCCACATTGTCAACGGTAATTCGCCTTAAAAGATTGGAGTACCTTTTAGAGGTGAGATAGAGAGTGAGGTGAGAAATTGTTATATTTCCTATTACTTAATGCACTGGTACACACATACATTAAGTTACCAGGTATATAGGGTTGCAAGGAATGATAGCGAATATACTGTAGTTAGAAAAAGCTTTTAATATTTTAAGATATAGTTTTATTGGGAATATTTTGCCATTACGTTCTATGTCTATCCATATAACATTAACCTAAGTAAATGCACAATATTAAAATTTTAAAAAAATTGCAATATTTACCATTTGCCTTCCACCAACGTCTAAAAACAATGTAAGAATATTTTTATAGGTCTAGTATTCTATAATATCTTTATAATACAAATAATTATAGATATTAAAAAATTATAATATTAAAATATACGCTACATTTAATATATCTAAGGGGAGATATGTTTTATTATCAAAGGTAAATTTAAATTATTTCTCTTCTTAGTTGAACTGAATAACATAAAGAAAGTATAAGATAAAAGCCTTAATAAAACCTTTGAGGTGAATAAACAAACAAACTCGTTGCAATTTTCTACGCAAATGTGCTTTAAAATTTAATATTTGTACCTACTATAAAAGTAAATTAATGTAGGTATACCTCTATTAGATATAGCTAGCTATGAAAACAATGTTTTTTTTTAAATATATTCATGGATTTTTATTACAATTTGGTTATTGATTATTCAGTGAAATATTAATAATAATGAAATGTTGAAATATAAAAAATTATACATATTCTTGAGAACGTCAACTATTACTATAATAAGTGTTTTATTTTTTATTTCTTTTAAACACTCTTAAATATAAATAAAGAAACGTATTTCTCCGGAAGAATAATTTTAATCATTTATTTATTCATGGATGGTTAAGTATGTTTTTCATCTAGTGGACGGATTTGAAAGATTTTTTTTTATATTAAGATACTAGGCTTGGGTAGGATCAAGGCTATTTTTAAATCTACTTAAATAATTTCCATTGATACAGAATAATAAACGATCTGAAACAGATATGATGCATAGCGATAGCAGTCCAGCTAGGCAATAAGAAATAATGAAATTACACCTTAATAAAACCATTCAGTATGGTGGCTAATATTAATTGACAAATAAAAATCATTGAAAATTTAGACTGTCAACAGCGTTTGATTGTAATTGCGATTGGTATGAATGTGATATCCACTTAAGGAACTAAGTAAATTTTAATTGTTTTTATTTTCTTTGTTGAAAAGTGGAGAACGGAATATTTTATATTATACTAGCTTAGAGACACCCACTGCCTGCTATGTACCATTACATAGAAGGGGCATAAAATTTACGCAATCAAAGTTGGCTACTAGTATAAAAATAAATATTTCCAGAACAATGACTTCGCTCAGCCTCAATCTAAGCTCAACTAAAAATAATTTCAGATTCGCTATGGTGTCATGATAAATGATCAATTTAACCTTGAATTTTGTATAATACGTGATGACTATTTTTATTATTCAATATTTACTATGGCTTTTTATAAATACTCATTTTGTTAATAACTATGTAATAAATTATATTATTTAATAATACAAGATAACATTATATAGGGAAAAAATTTAAATAACACTATTATAGTAAGATTACTCCAAATTTGAGCTTTCTTAACGAAAGCGAACGTAACCTCAAAAGCGCACCACAATTTCCATTATTCCTCCTTTTCTTAATTTTATATTCTTGCTTAAAATTGAATACCATCTTAAGAATTCGCGAACAATGACCAGGTAAGTACATTACGATACAAAACATACAAAAGGACCAAGCAATCACTAAGCGAAAACACGAATAAAATACAGAATACGGCTGTGAAATATGTTGGAGAATGGAAATTTTATAATACCTAAAACGAATGACTATGCAACCATTGTTACCAGAACATCCCAATTACGTTGCGGTGGAGGGAGCATAATCAAAAGTGATCCTCGCAAGGACAGAGGGAATGAAAAATTTTAATTTCGAATGCAGTTTGTTAAAGCGCAGTACGCTCTGGCAATTTTAACGGAAAGTGGATAATGTATAAAGAGAGTTTTGTTTGCATCTGATCATCATTGTCGGTTCTTTTTGGCGTTCGGATGATGAGACCGTAATAACTTTTTTTGACTATATACGTTTTTTTATTTTACGATTTTACGTTATCTGTAGTATTTTTCGCTTGTCTTTTTTGTTTAAAAAATACGGTAGTATTTCCAAAGGTTTTTTTTATCTGTACAGAACTTCATATTAAATTTCCGTGGGTTGAGTGAAAACGTAATCAAAAAACTGACTTTTCATTTTATCCAATGGATTTTCGAGCAAATTTACTAGAAGCAACGCTGACCAAAGATTTCGTTTTTCCGTTTCAGTGAGGGCGGACGGTAGAAATAAGAAAAAAAAAACATTTCGTTTGACCACCTGAAGCACTAACTGATCCGTTTGATCCCGCTAATAGAATATACCGTCGTTACGTACAAACCTTATGTGTATTTGAGACTAGTAACTCTCATGTTGGCAATATTTTTTCAGTTTCTGTTCAGAAAAAAGGCATAGCTTTTAAAAAGAGTTACGGCGCCCGTATATTAATTTGTACATTCCCAATAATAACACTATTTGAGGCCGTCGTGACGCAGGAGCCCAAGGATGTGACTGTAAAAAACGACCAGAGTACTGTTATGTGCGTTAATTCATTCTTTCAATAATAACACGTATTTAATATATTAACAATGAAAAACATATTAAAAAGGAAAACAATAAAGATTAAGAACTGTATAAAGTACAGACGTTTTACCTCCATGTTAGTTTGTTGACTAGTTTCCGCATTCGATACGGATGAACGGTAACCGTGTTCGACGGGCGGCGGCGCGCCGGTGGGCGGAAAAACAGGTAATCCTTTAATTAAAGCACTGCGGTCACAGTAAAGACACAGGCCGGGTAGGGTGACTGTATATGTATGGGATAGGATGAGAAAACAAGTAACTTGTAAATTTATTTTATAAGAGTATAAACTTGTTAAAAATTTTAAGTATAAAATGTTGATGATTTGTTAATCTGAAATTAATATTAGATATTCTGGTTTACAGTTTCTTGGAGCACAAAAATTAAGCTTCTAATATAATGCAGTTAAAAGATTTGCATAAATAAAGCATTCATGTATCGCTTTTGCTTTATTTTGTATGAAATTGGTGTAATCAAAACTTATAAAGTAACTACTTCGCGTAGACCTACAGTCATGAAATTTATGACGAAATAAGATCTTGCAAAATAAACAAAGAAAAATCTATGATATGTAAAAATTTATTAGTTCATTTCATTAAGCTATTTTTAAACTAAACTATTTCTAACCACTGTATAAATAATTAACAATAAACATATATATTAATAATAAAAGATCACACATTATATTAACATAAACGACAACATGGTGACCCCATCTAAACTAATTTCTATCGGCACGATTCATTTCGAGTAATTACTTTTACGCTTTACTTTTGCGGAGTAATTTGCAGACGTTTTAACGAGTCAAAGCTATCTGCGTCTCATTTATCTTAATTAATACCACTCTATTTGGTTTGTAAATAAATTTGTCGCTAAACTGTGAACCATTTGATAATTAAATAGAACTGAAAGTAAATATCACGTGTTCTTCTTTTTTTCTTGTAAAAGGCGTATAATATTTATTTTAACACTGTTGCAAATACATTCGAGCATTCTAAAGTAGCGTTTTTTTGCAGGTTCATCCTGCATCTCAAGTATGGTAGGGTAGACAGAGGGAACCTCGTGTTAAGGCACTTTGTTTCCTATTTTCCACCGTACTTTTAAGGCATTGCGTGTTGATGCCATACGTCGCACAGGGGCAATAGGGTGAACCTGTAAACGCTACAGGTTGTGGGTTCGATTCTCACTCGAGGAAATGAAACATTTAATTTCTTCTTTCTGGTGTCGAAGCAAAAGTGTGATTTCATTTAGTAATATTGAAAATCTAAACAAATAATCGGTACAATTAATTTTAAAAAAACTAAATAAAAAAATAAACAAACATAATATAAATTTAACGTTAAGAGTCGAACGTTTAATTCACCTTTAATAGTTAATAGTTAAGATAGTAATGAATTAGTTAAAGGGAGTACCAGGTACCTATTTACGCTAGAGTGGCAGTTTAGTGGATTTGCGGCGTGCGGTCTGGCTAATTCATTAGCATAGCAGCTGATTAGGGCTCCGGCATTCAGCACCTTCAATACGTTACTGGTTACGGGAATTAATTAAATATATATTATATATATTGTTGCTAATATGTTATATTGTATTGTATTTAATATAAATAGAGGACGGTCGTGGCTCAGGAGCGCAAAGTGTGACTAAACGCGATAGATTGTGGGTGCGGTTCCCACTAGAGGTAATGAAATATTTAATATTTTCAATTCCTCGCTATAATTCGGCGGAAAACAGAGAACGGAGAGGCTTAACACTAAATTGCCTCTGCCTACCCGGTTGGGATACAGCATAATGCCAAAAATATGTATTGTATTCAAACGAACGTTCATATTATAGTTTTATTTGCTATTAAGTAATCGAATTGGTAGGTGCCTAGGGAACGGAGTGTCTTACCACTAAGTTCCGTCTGCTTACCCTGTTATTTGCTGTATACAGTGTAAATCTAAAAAATAAAATAAATAATTAAATATAACTAATATTCATTATTTTAAGTCAAATATACATTTTTAATTCTAAAACATAAAATATCCCACATCAAAATTACTCCAAACGACTGTCACACCAATCAATTAACTAAACAAACGATATCTAAAACTAAGATAAATCCACCTGCACAAGATAAACCAGTATATCCATTCTCCATAGTAGATTACACTGAAATCTGAACGTACTGTATGCAATTTGACCGCCCCACACGCGGGTATCGAACCGCGACCGTCCGTGATGGGGGGAGAGGGGGGCGGGGGGCAATCATTGAGCAAATGTAATAGCGGCATTGTGATGAACGCTCAGACGTTGCACTGATTAATGCGCATCGACAGCTGTGGAGTCGGGATCGGTTGATTGTTTTAGTTTTGTTCTAATTATATTTTGTATTGAGACTTGTGAGTGTAAGTGGGATAGGTTGTGGGTTCGATTTCCATTCGAGGGAATTTTTAATATTTACATTTTTTCGCTTTGGTGTCGGGGCAAATTGTCGCGTTAAGTTCCACCAGTCAAGAGGCAATGCCTCCTCCCATTATTCTGATATTCTGCCTATGCCTTCCTATGTGTAGGATACAGCGTACAATATATAAATACAAAAAATTGTGATTTTTTTCACTTTCTTTGAATGAATTTATATGAAATTTTACAGTAACATAGGTAACAATTTAATTTAAAGATTTTGTGTTATTTGTTCATAATATAACGATAACTTTAAACGGACGAGGCTGCGTCTGGATCGCTAGTATCATATATACTTATAAATTTATTTTGTTGGATAAATAGTGTTAAGTTTAGGTATGTAATTGTTTTACAAGTATGCACCGTATACAACAGGGACAAATTTGAGAGCTCATTATTTTCTACTAAATTATTGATTTTGTGAAAATGCTGTCTAATGTCTTATAAGTTACAGCCGGTATAGGTATATGTAATCATTTAGCTTGTAATATAAATTTATATTTGTCACTTTTGTTTTAATTAGTGTTTGTTTAAAATTGACATCTCTTTAGTCAAAAGGCAAAACATTTTAATATTTCTCCAATCCAATCTCCCACCAAGTCTTATTTCAAATATAATTACTTGCCAAAAATAAAATACAAAATGGTTGCCGAAGAAAGTACCTATCTCATTATCAAAAACTTTTCTTTTATATTATTATTCATCTCATATTTTAATGTCGAAACAATTTGAAGCTCAAAATTAAAGCTTACACAAAAGATGATAAAATTACAAATGGAATCTTGATTAAAAACCAAAAACAAAATACAAACATCAAACAAACAATTCACCTCTCCAACGTAATTTCAGTTCTTGATTATATTTGCGACGAGCCACGGACACGCCCACCCCATCCCCTATTATATTAACGGCGGGGTCCAAAACGACTTAAGTACACAATTAGTCACCCGATTTGAACCTTTTACCACTATTTTTAAGAGTTAATTCACTTAAAATAATCTTATATTATGTAAGCTGGTTCTGTTTTGATTTGTCTATAAAATAATACACTTTGAGCTTTGTCTGGCAGTCATTGGAAAGTAAGTGCTGTTCGGCGTTCAATGAATTTAATTAATTAAAATATATTCTGATTTCATTAATATATGATAGAATATTATATAATATTACTTATCTTTTTTATAAAATTTAAATCTTTGATGAGTTTGTTTATATGTGTTAAATATAAATAATTTATTTAATAGTTTCAGTTCACATACTACAAAATATATAATAGTTTAAGCTTAAGTCGTCAAAAGCTCAAAAATTCTAAATAAATATTAATTAAAGATAATAAAGTTAATAATTCCTAAAACTAAACTATTTTAACGAAAACAATACATTCATCATTACCTGTATCTCGATCCCGCTTTTGAAAAGAGTTCCAAACAATTTCTCGCAAAATTTTTATTCTTTGAATGTGCAACTCGAACGCGAACGTTTGTATATAAATGCACAATGGAAGCGCGTTACTTGCATTGCTAAGAGGTTCTATTGTTTAATGCCACAATTAGTTGCGAATTCTGCTGCGAATGAAAGAAACTGCCCAAGTCGCCGACTGGACGTTCAGCTCGATTGGAGCTTTTTGGTACTTGATTTATTTAAGTTGAATATTTTCTTTTCTTTTCTTTTATAGCAAGGTAGGCAAAGAAAACCTACTATCTATTTTATAGTGACACTGTTAACCATTTTCCGCCGAATTTTCGTGTTGGTGCAACTCAACGCCGCGCTTTAAGATAGAGTTTCTTGAAATAGTAAAGCATAATTCATTTAGATTTGTAATAATAATATTTGTATATTTTTTTAAATAAACATAGTAGTTCTAATGGCACCCGTATCGGAGTATCATCATGAAATATATACCTATATTTGACTATTTTAGAAATGTATAAAAATTTGAACCTAACAGGATTTGAACCCGTGCCTGATGGAAACCATCCAATTCTCCATTCATCCATTTTCTTTATTAAATGTGGAATATACTTTAAAAATGTTAAAATATTTATATTTTCATGCGTAAATTAAAACCGTGAAATAATCAATTAGAAAACATTATATTATAAATATAATTTCCTAATTTTTATATAAAACAAATGGTATTAAAACATAAAATAAAGAGGTTACATACATCAGATTTTCTAATTTACTATTTACACACTAAAATAAAAAATACAGTCATCGAGTGTGTCTTTTTCATCAAACTATAAGATATTTAAATATAAATAAACCTGCCATAGACATTATTTTTAAGCAAATCTATTTCATTTTTAAAATAAAATAAATAAGTTCACCAAGTATCAAAACACATCAATCGTTTCGTACTATATTTGGGCGGGCGGAGAAGGTGGCCGTTGTCCGAATGACGGTAGACTCATGCATGGAATATGGAATGGAATATTATGAAATGGAAAAACATAAAATATTATGAATACATGAATTTTGAAGGCGTTCAGGAGAAAATACTTACTACGCTATCAGAAAGCATGGCCATGCATTGTATCCCCATATATTTTCTTGTTTTACATTTTTCTGTGAATTTACTGCTTATCACTTATTACTTTTATATAATATTTATATTAAAATTAAATAAATTATCATATTACTCGATGTATATTTTTACAGTCCAGTTTCAATTTACATCTGTTTGTATTTGTAGCACTACTGCCAAAACAATGATCAATTTAGCAATCACGCTTTACCGTTCGCTTCCTTCCACATACGAGTTTTATTTGCCAGGGTTGCTTTTTATATGATTAATAGATTATTATTATTTTCCAAGTTCCATTAAATTCCCAAGTTGTAAACTGATGAAATGAGGAAAATTAAGCAGCGGCAAGCAAAGACAAAATCAGTCATAATAAATCAAATCAGCCCGTTTGTTTCCAATATTGGACATAGGCTTCCCCCAGGGTGTGCCAGAGCTCCCGATCAAAACATAAATATAACTTATTATTAATACATGAGTTTTGATAAGTTAAAATAAATAATACTTTTTTTTAAAACATATCTGTCTGCTCTACACAGTTGGCTCACATTCGTTTATCAGCTATTTACATTTTCAGGACAAAATAGGTGATAATATGCTGGTAATTACATGTGCATACAGAATTAGTGAAAATATCTAGGACCTAGAAATGAATCGAACCCACAACTGGTCTGATGGCTGGACTGATTGGCCTCATAAGTTAACCTAAGCCTTACTTAACTTAGCTTCCACTGTATGTATAAATATCTAATACTAGCGGCCCGCTCGCGGTGTCACCCGCCTAAACTATGTTATTATTAATTTCTGTCTCCATGACTACGTCCTAGTGACGTCTATGCAAAATTTGAGACTTCTAGCATTTGTAGTAACGAAGTTTCATACAAACTTTCGACCCCAAAAACAACCCCTTAGAAGTCGAATATTGCAAATTCCCGTCTTAGCGATCAGCCCAGCTATGCAAAATTTGAGATTCCTAGCACTTGTAGTTTCTGGGATTTCGTGATGAGTGAGTGACTTTTCGATTTTATATATACGAGTATAGATAAATAATACCACGTCGAATGCCAGCGACACCCCTGCGTCCAAAATATGTCTATTTCACGTTCACCTAGCCTCTATTGTTATTAAGCCAAAAAAGTTTCCATTTTTCCATTGTTATGCTCTTTTGTTTTATGCAATGCATAGGCTTTAGATACTCGGTTTTTGTATAAATTGGGGAAGAGTTATACGGCACATAAATTCTACGTATCTATCGAGTATATTGCGATTTGCTTATTAAAGTTTTTTATGTTTGATTAATATAATATGTATTTGGATGGTGTATTTGGTAGATTATATTCTATTATCAACTCTTTTTTGGTGCCGGAATAACGCAGGAGTTGTGGGTTTGATTCTCACTCGGGGAAAAAATTCCACCAATCAGCATGCAATGCTACGGAAAGTGGAGGACGGAAGTGTCTTATTAGGGAACGAGTGTCTTCCAGGTTAAGCAAAAAATAATAATTATACACACGTGATAAGTACTTATATACCAAACAATTTTCTTTTCAGCATCACTCTTTTACTTAAATAGCAGGCAAGGTGCGGTGTCGTAACTCAACACCGCACCTTGCCTTATCGGAGCAAGGCAAAAACAATTTAAATGTTATCATTTTTACTTTGTTGATAGGTATCGAATCTACAAAGCTATTAAAGTCAATCGACTATTGCTATTCACTCCCTTATACTCTCTTGAAATTAATAAAATTCAGTTCCTCGGATAGGAATCGAACCCACAACACGTTTCAGTCAAGCGCTGTCCCACTGGGCTACGATGGATATGTTAAAGGTGCGTGAAGATAAAATATAATATGTAGGTTATCAGTAGTTGCACTACATTAAGATGAAATCAGATAAAAAAATCTCTTATCCATACAGTTGTGATGACAGTATTAAAATATTTTATGAGATTTTGATTTATTTAAAAGTCCATGTATACCACTTTTTATTTATTCCTATATATTTTTTTGTTTTTGCATCTTTTTAATTCCACATTAAATTATTAAAAAAGAATGTATAATATAATAGGGTACTAGAACATTTGCTTAGCCAATACGTATATAAATTGATGCAATCGCTACACCCAAGAATGATTTTAATTTTATATTTACTCTAAGCCTACATTCCATCCTCAGCGAGGTATCTAAAAAACTGATATCTGGAAAAGGTCTTCTCGAACAAAGACATAGTTTAACTGTAACACACCTACTTCATTGTTTAGGACCATATATGCAGTATCGAAGCCATGCCGCATATACAACCTTAAATAATGAGAGGGCGCATCTCATCTTCGCGTTGTAATTTTCTCCTCCAGCCGACGGCACCTACCTGGCGTGATGAGGTTGCACTATGCATTAGGTGATGACGTCACTAGCTGATGAGTCTGTTTCGCGGCGAGAGGTAAGGTAAGAGGCTTTTTTAAAAGAAATGTTTCTCAATTTTTATATATGTACTAGCGGCCCGCCCGCAGCTTCGCCTGCGTGAACTATGTTATTATTAATATCTGTTTCCATGAGTACCTACGTCCTATAAGTGATGTCCATGCTAAATTTGAGACTCCTAGCATTTGTAGTAATGAAGTTTCATACAAACTTTCAACCCCAAAAACAATCCCGTAGAAGTCGAATATTGCAAATTCCCTTCTTAGCGAGCACTTACGTCCTATAAATAACTCCTATGCAAAATTTGAGATTCCTAGCACATGTAGTTTCTGAGATTTCGTGATGAGTGAGTGACCTTTCGATTTTATATATATACATA
>JAKRZM010000085.1:348024-384937 GCA_036379175.1 Heliconius cydno galanthus
TTCCAATCATCCTTATGTTTAACTGCTATATTGAACAGTTCACTCATAACATCTTTAGATTTCTTTACCATGCTTAAAATGAATCCAACTTTATATGGTCCCTCTTCTCTATGTCTCTCTTTAAAATCTTGAATGGATGCCACTTTACTTACAGTGTCGTGTAGGGTTTGATCTATTAGTGTAGATATTTTACTTTTGATTCTTTCATCTTTGTCGTTTTCATTTGTTTCTTCACCTCTTAGCAAAGATCTTAAGTTAAGATCAGATGTTACCAGCCAGTATCTTCTTCGATTTTTAGGTATACTTGAAATCTTATCGGTAGATATATTAGACTGTAAATCTATATATTTTATTCCGATGCAAAAATGTAATGTAGCTGAAAAATATTTTTATATAATATTAATATATTATATAATAATATTTTTTTCTTTAAAGTGCTCTTACAAAATCTACAAATAATACTTACATAAACAAAAAAATACTTGAAATATCATTATATTATACACAAGACATGTTTACGTACTATATAAACACAAAAGTAAGATAAACTTTTGTCATATTTGCAGATTTAATAATCCATAATATTTTTATTGCATTTTAATTGGTTATTCTAGTGATTAGGTGCATTCTACTTATATCAAGTAATGCATTCATGTAACTTGAGTTGAGAAATATTTATCGCTTATATTATAACTATATTATGTACCTAGATACTTAAGTGTTTTATGAGTAAATTCATAAAGGTAAATTAACGTGCACGTTATCCTTGGTCTGAACTTTAGCTTTCAACAGATATATTCGTGTAAATGTTATTTTTTCTTTTTTCGGGGCAAATTTTTGGGATGAAACAGACTATCCCCCTCTATTCCTACGCCCATAGTGGTGGTTTCTTTCAGCATAGATCAGGTTAAAAAAATAATTTGTTACAAAGTTAAAATGTAAAAGATGATGATGATGATTTATATATGCATAAATAAATATAACAGTAAATCTGGGGTAAAATTATTAAGTTTTAAATATAATAGATATTTTATTACATCTAATACAGTGATTTATATCAGTGTTGTTCTATTATTTTTATTTATGAGGTTTCTATTAAAATAACACATAATTCTTGATGTGAAATTCCAATCAATAGCACTTATTAAGCCTTAAATATTTTTTAAACTAGAATATTTATTAAATGCTTTTCTTAAAAAATATAATTACTGGCAATATTTTTGTAATTCTGTTGTCAAAATAAATGTCTAATTTTAATATATTATATACACATTTACACATTTATCAATTTAAAGTATGCTCGTGTTTCCAATAAGAAACATATTTAGAACCGTCCGTTTACCATATTATATATTACATAAAAAATGCCACAGCTTATTTGGAATCAAGGAGTTAATTCAACAGAAGAAGGTATTATCTTTATAACACCAAAAACATAGTTGAGACAAATTATGAAAAAAATATATATAAATAGTCTTAGCCTAAATGCCAATTGAGAATTCAACATTTAATACAATTACCTGCTGCAGAAATTAATATGATTTAAATTTAATAGGAATTATGGTTTTTTATTATAAAAATCAGATGTACCTACATATTTCTAAGAATAATATTACCGAGAAGCGGAGAGCTAAACATACCTTTACCTAGGTTTTACACTTTGTTTTACGCTTTCTTGATAAAAGATTTATAAATTTAGTCTTTGTTTGAGTAGAACATATTTATAAACAATGCAAAGGAAGATGAAGTTTCTAGAAACTTAACTTTTAAATTTCACCTTATTTCTATATACTTTCCAGCAAGAGGCTTTCACTATAATACCAATACAAAGTAGCGACCACGAGATGGCTATAGACACGGTCAAACGATACTATCTCAACGAGCACGTGCTGGTGCGCGCGCGCAGTATTAACTTTACTGACGATCGCGCTATAGACGAATATCTGCTTGGTCTTCTTAAACAGGGTTTGTTATAAAAAAATGATATTTTATGGATAAGATAGGTATATCAATAGACATTTAATTTTATTTTGGTCTTTCGCGAATAAAAAGGGAGGACTAAAAATTTCATTTAAATAATAAATTACTGTTTATCGCAATTATTGGTGTTGAATATTTTTTTTATTAAAAATAAAGGTTTATGAAGTAAAAAAAAATTAAGATACTTTTAATAATAGATTTTTTGTGCCGGAAACAATGTAAACCTGCTAAATCTTTTTTTTTGGTTATGTACGTTTTTATATCATTCGAAAGTGTAAAGGAATACAAATACAATAATATTATTTCATATTGTAAATAATACAAATCAATTTTCCAAATTGTAAAAACCTTCTAATAATACATATAAAATCATGGTTTTTTAAAAACGTTTTAAAAAACGTTGTCTCTCCTAATAATTTTCTTAATAAGCTATTAGTAGGTTTACAGGCCCTACCGCCCGACGATTTGTAGTTTAAATGATCCGAACGCCTTTTCACTCTTCTGTTGCGTAAAAGAAAGCTGAATTCTGTACGTCTGTTTTTCGTATATAATAAAGTAAATAAATATAATATATTTTTAGGGAATTCTTTATTTGCAAAAGCCGAAGATGAAACAGTTGCAGGATTATGTTTGAATTTTGCTGTAAGTCCAGTAGATCCACAGAATTTGCGCAACTATGCCTTTTATAGACAGGTACCTAAGCCATTGTTAATATGTAAACTTATTATCATAATTTTTTTCACGCATATACCCCCTTTTTTAAAATAAACATAAAGACTTATGAGATAGATAGGACACTCCGTTGTCCATAGAATTTGACATACTTAAAACTTAAAAGGTAGGTTACACCTAGGTATCTTCTGCAAATATCTCAAAAAGACATCTGCCAGCTCTATATTTTCTTTATTTTATATTGGTAATCAAGCTTCATCAGTAAAATTTGAACTTATACCTGTCGCTGACGTGACGTCCCACTACGTTACGACGATATTTATTTGTTCATGGTTACATACTAAATACTTTTAATAAAATTATCTAGGTACTAATGAGTAAAGGAATTAACTATAGAGACAAAAACAACATATCTTTTTAAATAATTGGAAATAATAACAAAAACAGACTTGGCAGCGGTGGGATTCGAACCCACGCCTCCGAAGAGACTGGTGCCTTAAACCAGCGCCTTAGACCGCTCGGCCACGCTACCCTTGATGAATTGTCCGATAAATATTAATATATTTATTTTCAATTGATTAATTTTAAAATATCTATTAAGCACATTTCTCTTTTAATTGTAAATAATATTGTAGGATCCTGATACTAAGGATTTTCTTTACTTTATGGCGAAGCTGCAAGAAACGCCCAACTTGTGGACCATCTTCAGACAGCCTAAGATTTTTGAAGTAATAAGCTTACATTTCTTTGCAATTTTTCAATGTAACTTTATAATAAATAATTATTATTTCAATATAACAATAAAAATTTAGATAGCACAATCAATATTTAGATATTCTTGTTTAAAATGTATTTTATAAATATCTACTTGCTCTATTACAATAGTAGTAATTAATGAACTGCATTTACCTAACAATTGTATAAACTTTAAACCAATTGTGTAGATAAAAATGTTAGCGGTATTACCGGAATACAGACGACGAGGTTTAGGAGTTACGCTGGCTAAGACATCACAAGAGTTGGCTCGAGATCAAGGATACAAAGTTGTACGCATGGATTGCATTAATCCTTACGAGTGAGAATTACTTTACTATTTTATTTAATAATCTTATGTACGCAAAAAGAATAGAAAAAACAATAAAATTAGGTACTTTCCTTTTATTTTTGATTGTCCTGGTAAATTCCTGTACAGAGCAGGATAGGCAGAGGGAACCTGGGAATCCAGTGTTAAGATACTTCGTTAATATTAAGACCGTTCTCTACTTTCTGCCGAATTCGCAGGCATTGCGTGTTGAGAGGGGGAATTCAACGCCGCGCTTTGCCTTGTTACCAGTATGAATTAAATATTTCATATCCTCAAATGAGAACGGTAACAGTAACGGTAACACATATGCGCCATGACTGGCCTCATAATAAAGAAATATATGTTTTTTTTAGTTATAAAATAGCTGAACGCTGCATGCTCACATGCTTCGTGAGATATCCTCTTCACAAGTTGCGAGGCACAAACGCACCGTTTATTAAACGCAGTTCCGAATATAACAAGTACGTGCGCGTCTATGTTGGAAACGCGGGGAAAGATCAAGACATCAACCTTAAGGATTCCAAAGCTGATATGGAGAGCATGATTGAATAATTTTGTTTTTTTTTTAATTTAATTGTTTTTGTTACTGAAATTGGAATGTTTACTTAATGTAATGTAATTGTGTAACCAAAATCGATAATAAAAATTAAAATTTTAGCAGATTTTTTTATTACCGACTCCGAAATAGATAGTTCGTCACTTTTATATGATGTATTAACAATATCATTTTTTAAAGAAAAAAAAAAAGAAATGTTTTATACTCTGCGTTTCTCTCTATAAGTAAGATATTAGTAAGAATATTACGAAAGGAAATTTTATAGAATAATAAAACTAGAGTATTAAGATCTTTATTATCTACATAAATTTACTTTATATCTACATAACTACATAACCTATAATAATATAAAATAACTTAACCACTATAGTATAATTTCACATATTCGTGTAATGTTATGATAAAAGTAAATCACATACTTTCTACAAATGTTTAATCAATCCTTTACACAGTATAGTTAAAATTAATCACTGTTTTTAATGCTAATTTGATCGACATTTGCAGAAAATACATAGCATTTCTATAAAAGAACACTTATTCGTTAATGAGAATCCATAATGAGTTTCAGTCTTAATTAAAGAAGATAAGGTTTTATTATGTTTTCAGTGAACCACCCTTCAGTAAATCGCAAATGGTCTCCCGGTTGTGAGAAGAACACTAATTTACCAGCTTTATCCATTTTCTTTAGCCCAAGTCGATCCTGTGAACATAATATTAAAATTATATATTTTATAATTTGTGGTTGAAATAATGTCAAAGTTTTATTTTATTGTATTTATATTGACTTGTATTATATTAATCTGAATTTTAAAACACTAGAATAAAATATTTGAAACAAATCTCGAACCCACAAAATGGGATTGATTTCTGCCACTTTGGTGTTGAATTCTGCCACTCAACACGCAATGCCTCCAACACTCGGCAGAAAGTGGGGAACGGAGTGTATTAACACTAGGTTCCCTCTGCCTACCCTGCTGTGTGCGGGATACAGCGTGAAGCTGATTTGTTTATTTAATATTACAATAATTGAACTAGTCTGATCAATAATCGCCCACTATGCAATTCCTACGTAGTTAGAACATTGGAACGGATACTACTAAATATGTATTAATGTTTACATTATATTCTCATGCTTTATTATCAGTTTATACTACATAGCAATTAAACTCCACATTTAATAATTATTAATAGGTATTTTTAACTAGGTATATGTTAAAAATACCTATTAATAATTATTAAATGTGGAGTTTACTAGGTATATGGGAATGTAAATTTTTATGTTGCTTTCACGTCAAAACTAATTAACCGATTATCATGAAACTTTGTATACATATTCCTAGATGTATTAGAAAGGACAAAGGATTTTTTTAAAAATATATATGTATATTGAAAAAAATATATAATATAACATTTGGCTATAATATGAAAATAAGTTTAAGTGAACGAAGCTACGTTTGTGTCTCTGAATTGTTTTAAAATAATAGGTCGAGACCCCAGTGCATAAATCTGCAGGTATCTGTTTTTTTAATTAAACTTATTTTTAAGAATGATATGTGATAGTAGAATAGATTACACCAGGGTTGCCTAAAAAAATCGTTCCGCAATCACCTTTAATTAAATTTATGGTAATGCGTTTTTGGTGAAAAACTGCACTCATATGTTTTTTATATAAATCCAACACTATTTGAAAGAAAATCGCATAAGGAATTGGAAAAACAATTGTTGCCATTAATACTCTGCCATTAATAATTTATTCGTTTTAAGATGATAATTTAAATAACTAATAATATTTAGAAAAAAGATTCAGCAAAGACTCAATACCATGACTTCATTATTTCACTTGAAAAACCAGGATGATTTTATCTTTACATAGTTTTTCTGTTTGTTGTTATATGTACGTTTTCTTAAGCCATAAGTAAAGTCAAACTTTAAAGTGTTAAAGCTCACAGAGAATATAATGTTTCTAGTTATTATCACAAGCAAAACTACTAAGAACTGTATTCCATAACGTGACTTAACATTTAAGTTGTAGTTGTTTTAAACTGGTGCAAATTAATGCACTTTCTACCGATTAATTATTACATTAAGATTACGTCTGTTAGGCTCGTATTTATAAATAGCTCTCAAGTCAGAGATCGATCTTGAGATGCCGTTTTCATTCGGCAAAACGGCATGTCAAGATCGTTCTCAGGCTTGCAGACGTTTATAAATACGAGCCTTAGTACGGCTATAGAAATATAACTTATAATTATTTATATGAATGATAAACCGTATTATAGATATATTAATTATAAGTACAGAAATCGCACCTACATCATAATTATTAATATAAACACAGGATTCCATAATAATATTTTTTAGGAAGAATTATGACAACGTGCAACAAAAAGCTTACCTTCTTATACAATGCAGTTTCCTGTAAGGAAATCGACTTCTTCGCTTGGCCGGGAGCATAAAATCCAAACCATTCAGTCTCCCTCGGTTGTACCATACTGTCGTTTTCAAATTTGACCATAATAAAATGCTCCAATTTGTTTAAATTGTCAATGTACGTTTGGTTTATCTTTCTCTCATTGTTTATCTCGGCGAGAAAATCGCTATTTTTCCTATACATTATCTCGTCTAGAGGATCATGCCAGTATGTTGCTTGAACTAATGATTTCTGAACCCAACTGAAATAAATAATACTTTATATTGTTATATCAACATTTTGCTTAAAAGATTTGTATAGATTGGTCAAAATTGACCATATATTATGCTGACTATAGTATCGCAGACTAAGTCAATTAAAATAATATTACTAAAACTGGGTTAAGCGTCGTATTGACAATGATTCGAGAGACTATCGTTGGAAATAGAGCGTATTCTTAATGCGAATGAATTAAAATAACATAATTTTATCCAAATCCCTACTTATATTATACAAATTAATTAATTGGAATATGAGTGAATTATAACAGCAAGGAACAGACGAAAAAATCAAAGTTTAATTAAGACTTTGAACTGAAATATGTATACTTAGTTCAAAAACATGCAAAAAAAATTAAACAATTACTTAGTCACTACAGTATGGATAGAACAAATTAAATATTTTTAAATGCAAAATATAAGAATATATCAAAAGCAAATATATGAATAGGTATATCAATAGAGCATGGATTTAAATAAACACTTATAAAACCAAAATTCGGTGATACCACCAATCTTGATGCTACAAATATGACAAGACATGAAAATAGTGTACTCTAATATAAGCAAGGCAACACTTGTGAGGAACAAACAAGAATAACAATGTAAACATTACCGATAACCTTTGACAGTTAGCCAAATGGGTACCTACTCGTGTGTGCGACGTACACTTAGCATACTATACAGATATATGTACCACAATGCACATACTCCTCATGTTTAAATAAAGCAAGGATGCGGTAAATTATGCTTTTTCCTTGAATAATAATCAAATACCACAAAGTATTTTTTTAAATCATGCAATGTAGCATATTTATTTTGTTATACACACAGATAGCTTTGGTATTTAATTTTTGAATATTATTTTTTTTACAAATTTGCGGAACGTACAAAATTTTACAAAGTGTCACCGAGAGAGACTTGACACCACGTATTTTTTTCTATTTCTCCACTAGTATTTACATATTATAGGTAACGAATGGGTATTTTATAAAAAATGTTTGCGTTTTAATTTAGACAATTTATTTTTTATATAATAAAGATAAATAACAGTTATAAGTTATTAAATGAACCAATATTTTTTAAAAAAGATATAAAAGGTACATCGACATGTAAGAGTGAATGACTCTAAAGTAATATTTTGCGTACATATTTGCATTAATTATTAAGGCTATTAACGTCTGAGTACGTATGAAAAAATATGATTAAAATCGTACGACCGCGACAAAAAATACGACAGCAACGGTGATAGTTTCTTAGAGAAAAAGAAAAACATTATGAAGTCGCGAAATTGCATATCCATAATTTACGAGCACATTTGAATCGTTGTATTAATATAATTGTATAGATATTTTAGATTTTTCGCAACAAAACAGTAGGTATGTCATATTTTTTGGAAATGCAAATAATTATTTGATTTGGAAAGGATACACTTTTTTATGAAAAAAATACGGTGTGGAAGTCGATTTTTTTTGTTGCAAATTGTAATAATTTAACAAATTAATTAACTTTTGTATTTATAAAGAATTTAATATAGTAAACAATAAAAGTAAAAAAATGTAAAGCTAAGTTTTAAAACTATTTTCTCTACCTACAAAAGACGAAATACATAAGGTATAAAATTGTAGTAATATTTAAAAACTATATAATAACTATAGTTAGTGTATTTTAATGAGTAACTAACTCGTTTATTGATAGTATTCATCATTTTTATACCTACTTGTCACAATAGAATATAATAAAGTTAGTCAACGTTTTTGTTACTTTTATTATTTCCTATTATACAATACGAAGTCTACGATTTCAGAACGTAATAAGTAGAAATTACCTCATCCGGTCTTTTCTATCTATACATCTTAACGCTTATTACTTTATTTTTTTCATGGATATGAGCACAAATAAGACAGTGTTAAGTAGTTCCGCGACTTACTACTAGAGCAACCGAGCATTTTCTATGTTTATTTTTTTTCTAAGATAACGGTTATGAACGGTTGAAACTTTTCATCAATTATTAATTTAGTTCACGTGTTTAATACTACAATATTAACATAGTAATGTATTGATAGTAACTGAAACTAAGTTAAATTTTGATTAAAAAAAACCAATAGGTACAATACAAAATACAAATAGTAAACGAGTAAGATTTTTTTTTAGTTTTTACCCGACTTATAATATTTTCTTTTATGTTCTAATACTTTGTGTTTTCTATGTGTATCTAAGAAATTACCGTTAATCTCGATCTGCGGATGTTGCTTGCATTACATATAGATTAACGGACGTCCAACATGCAGGTGTTATTATTTACCCATTATTCCACATTTAAATAAAATTAATGTGCGCAATTATTAATAAATGCGTAATGTAAATTCTAATAGTATTCTTATGTAAATAAGAAATATTTCTTACAATAACTTAAAGCTGCAAAAACTACTTCACATGTTTTGACCAGTTGCCTCCTAGACTATTTCGGCCAAGGCTTGTCTCATTAAGACTAACCACGACAAATATGTTGTGCCACGATGCTCAATATATTATAATACACTATTGGTTAACTCTAAAACTATACATATGTACCTACATTTGGTACAATTGGANCTAAGGATGCAAATAAGGGGTTGAAAGTTTCTAAATCTTTAAATCGCCACCGATTTTTATAAAATTTGAAATTTAGACGAGAAAATATTTCATTGAACACATGTTTGTTTCATGGGTTATTAGGATTCACCCTTAAATACGCAAGCGAAGCTGCGCGCGTCCGCTAGTATAATATAATACACTATTGGTTAACTCTAAAACTATACATATGTACCTACATTTGGTACAATTGGAATGCAATATATTTGATAGATCAGGGACGGATCTACAATCACGCATAAGAGGCAAGATTATTTTATTAAAAACCTAAGCAATTTACTTTAATTATATTGTTTAAAATAAATATGTTTCGATTTTATTGATAAAATTCAATATCCTTAATTAGAGTATGCAAAAAAAGTTACAAGTGTTACTTTTAAATATCCTCCTCTTATCAAATGTAATAATAGACCGTCGTGGCACAGTGGCACAATGTGTAGCTATAAATGCGACGGTTGTGGGTTCGATTCCACTCGCCGAAATTATTTAATATTTAATTTCCTCGCTCTGGCAGCAAGACAAAGAGAGGAGTTGAGTGCATGTAATTCAGCAGAAAAAGGGGAAAGAAGTGACTTAACACTAGCTTCTTTGTATCCTGTATTTGCGGAAAACAACTTGAATCTAAAAAAAAATGTTTACAGTACCTGTAGTATGCTGCATAATTTAGTACCTTCCTTACATAATCACAGGTTTCATGCTGTAATGCAAAACAGTGGGGAAGACCATAGACCCCCTGATGTTGTCCACCCAATGTTATTAAATTCTTTATCGGCCCAAACATGTGACCACATCGCTGTACTACAGCTCGCCTGCCGAAAAATAAAAGTATAACTTAAATTGATAATTATTTAATGGTGTATAGTAATCAGCATTAACAGTTCTAGTTTTGGCAATGCTGATTACTATACACCATTCTACGTTTGTTCTAATTTTGACGGGATGTCCCAATTTTTAGCCCATAAATGAAATGTCCCGCTTTTCACGGATTATTTCACAATTTTTTTTATTATAGTTTTTAATGAGTTAAAATAGTAGAGAATAATCACTTGGTTTTATCTAATAAGAAGGCAAACCAATATATAGAGTTCTACCAATCAACATACAGTGCCTAGAAAATCAGGTGGTGTGTGGCAACAGTGTCTTAACACTGACTTCATTCTACCTACCCTTCTATCCAAAAAATAAGCTCCTAATACAAACAGCTACTTACAGAAATTGACTTCCTTGAGAAAATCCAATGGCATTAAACCCATTCCTAAGTTTTGGATCATTGCCTATCTTATTACATACATAGTCAACTTGTTTGTTTGGTGACATAAAATATCCATTTTCAAAGTCCTCTACAGTTGAATCACCAATTCGAAGAGACAAAACATAGACTCCTGGTATTTGATCCTCAAGATATGTCTTAAAGAAACCTAAGCTGTATGCCATACAGCATGTGTCACCTACAAATATTTATAGTACAGTAATTAAATTAGTTATTATAATTTCTTATAAATATTATACTTGTATTGTATAAATACTTGTAGTGATTTCACATATCTTACCCATTCCATGCCAAAGAACTATTGGTGTTGGTTCAGCAGAAAGGTATTTCAATATTGATAAAATAATAAGCCACTTCATCTTAATTATTTGCAATTTCGTAAACGTTCTGGTAGAACACCTTAATAAAAATTAAAAATATATAATTAATAATTGAGAATAAAATTGTAAATAACTTATAATATATTTTTGCAAAGTAAAAGCTTTAATAAACTCGAAATATTACTAGGCAAATATTACTGGCAAATAATAATACAATTATATATACTAATAATAATTAATTTCCTGTTGTAGCTAGTGAGTAATTTTAGTACTATGCGTTTGTATTCAAATAGAAAAATAATGTTGTGAATCATATTTACATACCTTTTGAAGCAAAAGCGTCTCACATCACAAGTTTACAAATGAACTGTTTTGAATTATGTTGTGCTTATTTAATTTGACATTTATGACATTTCATTTCGTCAAATGTCAAAATCATGTTTGGATACAAAAGTAAATATTTGCATTTTGAGGACTGCTAGCACCATCTAGTGGAACAGAATATGACTACAAGATGCCGATAACACATTATAATACCGTCAAATTGTTTATCTGTTTCCATTTTTAGTTTAGCTCACAATTCATAAATTATTAGCCTAATTATAAAATTCACAGGCCACTCGTGGCGCTGGGACACAAGTGTGTGACTGTAAATGCAACATGTTGTGGGTTCGATAGCCACTCCAGGAGATGAAATATTGAATATTTTTATCAACAAGTTTCTAAGCAAAGTAGAAAATATCTAGTAGTTTTTCGCACTGTTTGGTTATTGTGCTGTCATCTATACTTTATTTTGGTTACCGTTAATATTGGTTCTTGACGATAGATGGCGCTAATAACAAAAATAATGATTACCGTAGAAAACAATTTTCTTTAGAAAATCAAAGAACGTTTTAAGATAACTTATTTAAGAAATTCATATTCATCCTATTTTTTTAAATTGAATTTCATAGTTTTATATAAACAATAGTAATGATTGTTTTTTTTAATTTAATGTCAATGTATAATATACTTATTTAGGAAGGTATTTATCTTTAAAAAAATATTATTTTTATATAATAATACACTTCTTATAACATAAAAAGTTTATTTTAAAACTTTATTGAAAATAAAATCGTCTATGATTCTATAAACTATTAATGTTATTACGTTTAATAAAACATTATATATTGTACATTAATAAAAAAAATTAATTTGTAATTTTTTTAACAATTTAGGATAAAAATATGTTTTTGATTATAAATTTGATTAGGTAAGTACCAGTCATTAACGTTGGTCAGAAGTAGTTTTTGCGGCTTCAAATGATTTAATATAAATTTTAAGTTATTTTCTTAACTTAAAACGGAAATTTTACATGGCATTAATCGTTAACGGCTGGTGCATGGTATGCCAACCCCGGACATATCAGAAAAGATACAAACTAACAAATTGTTGGTAATAAATAAAACTATTACCAAAAGGCATTCATAATGTTTATTTTTTTTTATTTTGTACGATACATAACTTTATATTCATATACTGCTCACATTATATATTGATTAAAATATCGAATGGAAAAAGAAAATTATGGAGGACGTATGTTTCTTTAATAGTTTCGTTAATATTTATTTGTTAAATTCTCACTTTCACGTTTTTCTTCATTGTCGTTTATTTCACGACTGTTAATAGTTAATTGACGTTATTATAAAAATATTAAATTTATATCATATTCGTTAGGTTCGCTAGATGCACATTTTCGGATAACTTATATACTAAATCACTTTTTTCAGGCTTTATTTATAAATAACAATTAGAAACTATCCTAATTGAATCACAGTCTCTTAGAAATTATAACTAAAGATCGCGATGGGATCGTGTAACTAGTATAATTGCAGTCCATAATATTTATTATTATTCATATTACTTAAAGCAATATGGTCAAAGATTTATTATTAGTATTTGACTAATAAGTTTTTTTTTTTCAGATCATTTCTTCTCAGAGTATCCTCATAGAGTCAGAATGCTTAATGATGTTGCGTCCTATACTTAAATGTTTTGGTACTTCGAAGTAGTCACTAGAGTCTGAAGAATCTTGTAGCCTTTTTCTGTTGTAAGACGCTATCCTTCTCGCTCTTGTATCAGAGTCGTATGTGAGAGTGGGATGGAACCCTTTCCTTGATCTAAATGGAAGGCGGTACGGAGTACTACTCTGTACATCTGACATAGATCTGATGTGCCTTCTATATTTTGATTCCTTTGTGAGCGGAGAAAACATGAAAGGGCTCTGTGTTTTCTTTTCTTCTACAGACCTGAAAAGAGATAAGAAATATTGTTAATTTTAAATAATATAATGGCATCTTAATAGTTAACCTTAATGCTGACAATTTAAAATCTTTTAAAATTACATTGACATTAATTGTTCAGCCTACATTTGTGAGCGATATTAATTAAAATACATATGATAAAATGATACACAAGAAATTAGGGCAAATATAGAATAATTTTAATCAGCTCGATAACGATCATACTTAATTATGTTTAAATGAATAGCTTTTATTATGTTAATATTATAATTAGATATTCAAACACAGACGGTATGGCAAATAAATTATCTGTATTTACTGTCATATTTTACAAAATAAATAGCAGTAGCTGTACGTAAATGTAACGTATTTTTCCATTCTAGATAGTACATACTCTACTTCTTTCTCTCACTTTTCTCACTCGTTCAAATATTGGTTTTTGAATAGGTGTGCTAAATGCTTATCAACATATTTTATTGTGATAAAACATAATTTATTGTTTAAATTAATACTGAGTTATTTTAAATTAAAATACGAACAGCTTACTCTTATATTGAAACAATCTGTAAAATATCACGATTAAAATTTGAGCCAAGCGATCATCAAAATCATGAAAAGCGCGAAGTTGAGATCCGCCACTCAACACGCAATGCCTCTAGAATTCGGCGGAGAGTGGGGAACGGAGTATCTTACACTAGATTCCTGTCCCTCTGCCTACCCCGCTGTGCGCGGGATATAGCGTGAAGCTGATTTTTTAATTTTATAAGAATTTCTTATAAAATTCAAAATTTATATTAATTTAATTGTTAATTATTTTACATTGTTTCATATTCACTTAACATTTTCACAATTAATTAACCACTTATGATCAAAATCTGCATATCGATATTATGTTACAAATATAATAGTTATACACTTTCCAATTCGTTCCAGTCTTTGGCAAATAAAAATTACGCAATATTATATAATCACGAAAAGATCCGAGAAACGAATAATGTATATTATCTGCACTGTATTTTTATTCATATTTTTTTCTAGATAGAACAGAAATATTTCTTTTTTTTACTAGTTTCACACTGTATCCCGCACTTAGCAGGGTAAGCAGAGGGAACCTAGTATTACTAAGACACTGCGTTCCCCCCTTCCCGCCGAATTCTGGAGGCAACGCCTCTTACATACATGAAGTTTAAAAATTTAGATTTAGACTTAGGTAGTAATTAATAAATAATTAATCAAAATAAGCAAAACCTACGCCATATTTCGTACCGGAATAGAATCAATAGTCACCAAATAGAATGTACTGCGCAGTAGGTTGGTGCGATTGATATATTCAGACTAAGAGAAGTTTTGTTTTAATTAACCTTGTTTTTAGATTTGCGTCATAAGCTTGCTATCAGAGGTGTGAAGATAGGGTTTAACACCGCAAATTTGCATTACCGTGACACAATTGATAGCTATATAGCCAGTGTCAGGCATTTTAATATGTTCCTATTAACCTAAACTCTAAAGCATATTTCTTATTGTGTATGACTGTACTTATAATTATGATATGTAATATGGCGTTAATTTTATTAATAATATTTATTCTATTAGTTTATTGCCATATCATGCTACACGAGATGGTGGACTCTCTGAAACAAATATTTGCCGATGCTAGATAACTGTCGGGTGGTGGTGTGATTCTCCATTGAGGTATCTGTTGCCAACTTTGAAGTCTCAAACCCACCACGCCAAAGGGTAGGGGAAGATACAGTCAGCATATTCTGCAAGAATCCAGGGCAGTACGCGAGGCAATTAAGATACTGTTTGTATAATAATTATATCAACTGATAGACGGATGCCACTTCAGTCTATCAGTGACTACAGTACATTTAAAAAAAAACCAACATAAATATGTATATTATATACGGATATACATAACGACAGTCGCAAATATCTAATAACAATATCTTAAAATATACCTGTTATCAATATCAAAGCAATTGACTTCTATTTAAAATATTCGTTAATCAAGTTCACGATTTCTGAGGAATAAAATGATGTTATGCGCACGTTCACATCACTTGTGGCCTTGTGGGTAAGAAGGTTGGAAACAGGCTTTGTTATAGCGGTGTAGAACGCCAGTCGTGTATTTGTAATTTAGCATTTAGATCTTGTTGATATATTAAACACACACTTTAGATCTTAGTTCTAACTAAAATCTATCGTAATTTAAAATATATTTTATTTTATATTTACTATTTATAACAATATATAGCACTGATTTACCTAAGAGTAAGAGACGAAGAGACTAACATATACTTAAAGTGATAGTTAATCTAAAATCTTTTGTTAATCTACCAACGAAATTCTTAAAATAAGAAACATATTTTTATAACATTATACACAGAGACAGAGACAGAGAGAGAGAGAGAGAGGACAGAGCTAGGTGTTTTTTAATTTACAACGGATCTTCATAGTTAAGGGTTCAATTTCACTTATGTAAGCGCCCGAAGTCACGCTTGAAGGCCATGGAGTCAAGGAAATCGGTTCTTCCGTGACCGAGGCGCGTTACAAGTTAAGTAATCAGAAAAGTATATCAGATATAGCGAACTGTTTGACACGATAGTGGTATAACACTTAGAATTAAGCAGCCCTTGATTTGATTTCGAAAGAAAAAAAAACCTTTTATCAATGTCTTTAAAAACATCTTATAAGAACAGTTCACCAGTAGATACGCTTTAAAATAGCTTCAGTAGTAAATGAGATCAAGAACACCCAAACATTTGAATAATAATTATTCGCGTTCGTTTTATTTAGAATAGTACATAAAAGTACATATGTATATTTCCATTATGAGGGCATAATTCACTTGTTTTACATAATAATTTACAGATTTAATTCTTGCTGTATGATATCTATTTTAGTAAAAATGTAGTGGAATATAATTAAGCTATAGAATATAAATTTGCTAATTTAAAGCTAGTTTTTGTATAAATTTTGAACGGTTTTAAATATAAATTAAAAATTCCAGCAGTTGCTACACCGATATTTGTTGGCAGTTTTAGATGCTGTTGCATAAAAATACTTCCGTATATACGAATATAGCTTCATTGGCAAGTGCGCAATCGTGTCATAATTATAAATAATAATAATTCAATTGACGCACAAATCGAAGCAGACGCTTAATCTTTGTCACATAAATATTTGTTCTCTGGCTTAGACACCAGTTACTACCCACCAAAAATTTATTTAGAAAAACTATTTATTTAGAAGTCAAATATCTCATTAGGGGTCAGTGACATCATAGGAGGACAATTTACTATTCGCCATGTAGTAGGGTAGGTAGGGTAGGGCAGAGGGAACCTAGTGTTAAAACATTCCGCTTCAAGCTTTCCGCCGAATTCTGGAGGCTGAGTGTTGAGTAGTGGAACTCAAAGCCGCGCCTCGACACTACTAGAAGAAAGAAATGAAAATATTAAATATTTCATTTCCTCAAGTGGAACCTGTCGCGTTAGAGTCACACTCTAGTGTCCGCTGCGCCACGACGTCTACGTATTAGGTACGTACTACAAACTTATTCTGTAATACGTACATTACACATATTATCATGTTAAAATGCAAATTGAATAATCTGTATTTGAAAAGTAACTACAAAATTATAACTTATGCATATAATAGTTATTTATATCATAAAAAAAGTTTTACAGGGTGTAATTTTCTCAATATTTATTTTAATCTGGCGCCGGATGCACGCGTCATCTGCTTCATGTTATTCATACGTTTGAATTACCTCTTCAACTTTTTAATATAGAATGTAGTGCAATAAATGAGATTTTTCATTCATCTCTCAAGCTAGAGAACCTGAGATCGGTTTAATTTACAATAAATATGTAAAGTTTTTATATAAATAGGTAGGTAGTAAGTACCTACATAGGTTGTTTTATTTTTAAAATAACTATGCAGTTAGTAGAATTATTTTATAAAATTTCTTAAATTATTTTTATACTAATTGATTATAGGTAGGTAGGTAGGTATATTATAATAAAAGGATAATTGGTTTTAATTTAATTTATTTTATTATTAAGAATAATAAAGCAATATAATATTAATCAAAATAGTATTTATTAAGGATTTTTCGCGGCCGTTTGTATTGAATTGTAATAAGTATTCAAATAAATATTTTTAACAGATCGGTCACCACGCGATACGAGACGCTCGCGATTGAATGATTTTATCGACTCAATCGATTTATCGATTAAATGTGAACTGATTACTTTGACTGGTGTATTTAGTATTCATAATATTTATGATTTTTCACTGTTAAATTATAAAGAAGTCACTTCTTTAAGACATCACAAAAATCAGTAAAATAACCTTTAACCTATAGAGACACGCTTTAACTTTATTATTCAGTTCATGATTAATTATTAATTTTAGACTAATACATTTAGATTAATTATTGAGAAAAATATAAAATACGGCAAGCCGCCATGGTGTTAAAGGACAATCAGATTTGCTAATTTTTTATTGTGTACAGATGTATTGACAGATTACTCAAACTAGTCACAATCGACGCCATGATATTTCGACATTTTTCGTGCGTTCAAATAAAAATGTGTTTCTTAAATTCTAAATAATTATAATATGCTTATTTCTTAGTAATTATAAAATGCTTATTTTTTAGAACTTCAATATTATAGAATGGTTTCTCTAAATCTATCATCATATCATCATATCTATTTTTGATTTTTGAAGTTATTTTTATTATGATTGTTATCAGTAACTGTAGATTCCTTCACGTTCTATTACTTTATTAAAAAATTGTAGTCATATTTAGAAGTATATTATATTCAATATTTATAATATTATTGAACAACGCGTATAATATTACGAAATTTCAAAACGAGTGCTTATTTTGAAATTTCCTAATACCAACCTTGAAACAAATAAATTGTTATACTTATTTTAATATTGTATAGTGTTTTCATTATTTTGTTTTTATATTACTTCATTTTATTTTCCTAGTACTAGCCGGTGCAAAGTACTACAGTAATTAAATAGAATAATTTACCTATTTACGTATTTTATTTACATTTTAATTGTGGCGATAAATGACTGCTTACTTATTTACTTACTAGGAAACTTTTCAAATAAAGTAATTATGTTAAAAAGAAGTTGTGGCACTACGTTACTAAAGGATCTCACACAAATTGTATTTTCAGAAGGTTGCTGTAGAGAAATTGTAATTTTTGACCTCATTTAATTTTATATATATTATTTTACCTTTTATTACACAAAATTTTGAAAGTGAACATATATATTTTACTTGATTACAAATCCTTGTATCATTATAATAACAATATTTTATCGAGTACTTTCTGTTAACTCCATTAAGATACTGTACAAATATGTTTACTCGAGTTCGATGGCCATCGGCCATTACAGAAATAAATAAGAATTATAAATGTAACGAGTAATGATGTCCTCGTGCCTTTAGAAGTGGAACCTACATTCAAAATGAATATGAACCTACATTCAAAATGGACAATACGTGTGTTGTTCACTTGTTCCACAAAATATTGATTTATGTTTTGCCTTTTTCGATTTCGCTTCTAAACACGATTTGTATAATTAAGTTGAAAATCGAGAATGTAAATGGAGACGAGGCCTGAGGTGGATTTAAAATAGTAACATTAGTGCATTAGGTATATAGAAGTGTAAAAGTAACAAAATCATTGTGCGTTATTATGACATTTTTTCCCCTTCACTCTGTATCCCGCACATAGCAGGGTAGGCTGAGGGAACATGGGAACCCAATGTTAACACGCTCCCTTCAAATTAAGATCGTTCCCCTATTAATAATATCGAACCCACTACCTGTCGCGTTTACTGGCCTCTGTTTTTATCGTATTTGCTTGTTTTTATTGTAATATTATTCGTAGCTGTGCCAATGAGTATCAACAATTTCCTGTACACTAAGGTCACGTTTGAAGATATTTTAATTAACGAAACAGAAAATCTCATTTTAAAAACAAATGTAAGCTCTTCTGTCATTCACTCACTAATTTTAAAGTCAGTTTCCGAGACCTACTTAACTGTCTAAATAAACAAAGGAAATATGTATGAAAACAAAAGGTGTGCCAAGTAGAGCGGTTCTTTAATTTAAATACAAAATTGAAGATAAAAGAATGCAAATAAATTATGCTAAATAAATTTATTATTTACATTAGTTAAATAGAGAAGAAATCTATAGTTCAGAAAATATTATAATATAATCTGTATAAATAAATATACTTCATCGATATTCTGATAAAATGTCAAATAACAAGTTTAGAATATAGCAAACTTGATTTAGGTTCATTAGTCAAGTTTGTTTAAAAAATTAAGAGATTAAAACATTAAATTGGCAGTGTTCTTTATTTATTTTAAAATTTATCGATATGGCTCAAGAAATTAAAATAAAAAGTGATAGAATGATTTTAACCTTTTAAACTTCTCGAGAAACTTATACGTATTGGATAATAATGATAAAAATACAAAATAAAAATATATATTAATTTAAATTCTAACACACTAATATTAGCAACAAATAAAAATACACCTATTACATTTTTCTTTACTTTTATAATTGTTTTTGCAGAAGTTTCTGGAATATAATCTTAATTAAAAATTCAATCATTCGATTACAATAACCAGTGAAGCAAATAATTACATACTAGTAAGTAGGTACTGTCGGTACGTTACGTACAACTGTTGAACTTGACCCCCTAAGCAGCTAACATTTAGAACATTTGGAATCGATCCAATAACGTGGTATTTTAAACAAACTTCACAGCTTAGATTGTTAAATCAAATTGTAATTTAAAAAATACATGCAAAATATTATTGTAAATGCTTCTTTTTCAGCTTTATATTTCTTTCGACATGTATAATGGTAAACACAGAGAACACAGTGTCAAGACACTACGTGCTTCGCTTTTCGCCTGATTTCGACACTTGTTATTAGATCAGAACAAAGAAATTAATATAATTCATCCCTCTGAACCCGTAACGACCGTTTTAACAGTCAGACACTCTCATATGCCACGGTGGCCTCTTAAATGTACAATATTCTTTTTATAATAGTCTCTAACAGTAAGCATTGGTCTCACGCAGATGTTTTTAAGAGTAGCGGAAAATTGAGGACGAAGTACCTATTTAATTACTTAGTTCTCTATATTTATTCCACAAAATGCGGGAAAAGTGTATAGGTAATAAATACAATATTGTTTTGCGCTATAGTAGCTATTGAAATTTAAATACGTAAGGTCTCCAGGAAGTAAATGTTAATGTAATTGCAGTTTTACTTGAATCAACAAAGTTGCCGAAGATAATATAAGCACGGAAATGATATACATTCCAACATGATACAAGTACTATTGAATATTAATTTATCTCTCATTGTTCTTACACACTGGAACTTTACTCATAATAGTTTGCATTTAAAAATATTCAATAGTTGTCCTAACTATTGAATATTAGTCGCTATTTATTTAAATTGCCCTTTTTTATGCTAACTAAAATTTAATAATTTTAAAAGAAATAGAAAATATAAACTTTTAAAATTCTATTCTAGAAAAGCTTGGAGCCAGATGCTAACATTAATCATAAAGTCGGAAGTCATTGTATAAGACCTTCGTACAAACATACATCACTGACTCACACGGGAGGTTTATTTTTAGACGTATTCGACTTTAATAGGTCTGATTACCTACGATCCAATCGAATCCAAAGGTGTATTTTCTTTACAATATTATTAGAAAGATATCTATTTGANAATATTCTAACAAATTACTATTGCAAACAAATAAAAATATACCTATTACATTTTTCTTCTTATTTTTATAATTGTTTATGCAGAAGTTTCTGGAATATAATCTTAATTAAAAATTCAATCATTCGATTACAGTAACCAGTGAAGCAAATAATTACATACTAGTAAGTAGGTACTGTCGGTACGTTACGTACAACTGTTGAACTTGACCCCCTAAGCAGCTAACATTTAGAACATTTGGAATCGATCCAATATCGTGGTATTTTAAACAAACTTCACAGCTTAGATTGTTAAATCAAATTGGAATTTAAAAAATACATGCAAAATATTATTGTAAATGCTTCTTTTTCAGCTTTATATTTTTTTCGACATGTAAACACAGAGAACACAGTGTCAAGACACTACGTGCTTGGCTTTTCGCCTGATTTCGACACTTGTTATTAAGTCAGAACAAAGAAATAAAAATAATTCATTCCTCTAAGTTGTGGTCCAACCTATAACTACCGTTTTAACAGTCAGACACTGTCATACGCCACGGTGGCCTCTTAGATATACAATATTCTTTTTATAATAGTCTCTAACGCAAAAGATCGTGCAAAGTGGAGTAGGTTAAGTAGGAAGGCAGACCCTGGTAATAGCCGGGATTGATGCCAGGAAGAAGGAAGAAGTAAGCATTGGTTCAAATCTCACGCAGATATTTCTAAAAGTAGCGGAAAATTGAAGACGAAGTACCTATTTAATTAATTAGTTCTCTATATTTATTCCACAAAATGCGGTAAATGTGTATAGATAAAAAATATAATATTGTTTTACACTATAGTAGCTATTGAAATTTAAATACGTAAGGTCTCCAGGAAGTAAACGTTAATGTAATTGCAGTTTTACTTGAATCAACAAAGTTGCCGAAGATAATATAAGCACGGAAATGATATACATTCCAACATGATACAAGTACTATTGAATATTAATTTATCTTTTATTGTTCTTACACACAGGCACTTTACTCATAATAGTTTGCTTTTAAAATGTTTTCAATAGTTAGAACATTAGTCGCTATTTATTTAAATTGCTCTTTTTTAACTAAAATTTAATAATTTTAAAAGAAATAGAAATTATAAAGTTTTAAAATTCTATTCTAGAAAAGCTTGGAGCCAGATGCTAACATTAATCATAAAGTCGGAAGTCATTGTATAAGACCTTCGTACAAACATACATCACTGACTCACACGGGAGGTTTATTTTTAGACGTATTCGACTTTAATAGGTCTGATTACCTACGATCCAATCGAATTCAAAGGTGTATTTTCCTTACAATATTATTAGAAAGATATCTATTTGCTATTACAAAATTGTATTTTGCTGTCATAACTATTAATATTGGTGACAAATATATGTTTTTTATTTTACTTATGTCTTCCACCAAATCTAAATATCTTACTTTATCGGTTATATTATCGGTTTTAAATGACGAGGATTAGTTTATAAATATAAGTACGCTATTAGTCTATAGTACATTTTTTTTAGAACATGATGATCGTCAAAACCTTGCAACTAAAATCTAAAATTCGTCTTGACCACGTTATTCAAAAGGAACAACATCTACGAGTATATATAGGTAGTTTGCGAGTTACAAGGCCACAAATAAATACGACAAATTTATGAAATTTTCTTTTTTTTGCATTGGGGGCTATAAACGAAGAGTGTAATATATGTCAAATTATATGACAAAAATTGGCAATTTGTACTAAGCTAGAAATAGTGTAGTGAGAATAAACGTCTTGCCGTCTAGTTAATATTTTAGGTATTTAATATCTTATTATTTTAATATTTTGAAAACTTTTATTTTCATACATTTGTGTTATTTATGCGACTCTATTAATAATATTAAAACAAAACATTAAATCTTTACTTTTATTTTATTTTGGGGCCAGTAAAACACTAATATGTAAAAGAACGTCAATTTTATATTAGTTCAGTCACGCTATAGGCACATGAGTTTGAAAACTTAAATCATTAATATTGGATTTATTTACATTTTTGAAAGATTAAGTTTTAATGGTAATAAGTAGCATCGTATACTACCTATAAGGTTTGTTTTTACTCGATGATTATAAACAAAACATACTTATGTGACAACAGACAGTACTAACAATGTCTTGAGTATAAAACATTTCTCCCATTTCACGCGTAAAACATATTACATATACATAGACTTTCTTATAATAACTTAATATTTATCCATCACTCAATAAGTGTCTCTACAACAAGATTTTAATGAAATAAGAAGGTAGCTTCATTGAATAGGTTTTTATTAAATATTATAATTATTATCAACGCATTATCCGTTGATAATCAATACGTAAAACCTTGGAAATGTCTATGAAACAGCATTAAACTGTAAAAAATTCTCCGGAAATTCTTTTAAAATGACTAAAAAGATATTAATATGACTCAGGTAAGCACAGTCGACTTGAACATTTCTAACCTTATTTTATTTATTTTGTGACATAGCTTACTTTGTCTGGTAAAACTTTAACATAATTATAATTTTATAATTTTTGTAAACGAATAGTCTATCCATCCATACCTATATTATAAATTCGAAAGTAACTCTGTTTGTCTGTCTGTCTGTCTGTCTTTTACGCAATCAGGGCCAAACCACTCCTAAATCACTCCTAAATAAGCAAGCGAAGCTGCGCGCGTCCGCTAGTTTTATATACTATTAATTTTATTGCAAAATTTATTTGGTATATGTATTTTGCAACCATATCAACGAAAATCATAATTAATACAAAATCAACCAATTGTAACGAAATATTTTTTTGTTTTAATATGAATTTAAACATTACAAAGAATAATATGTAATTGTATTTTTCTCAGAAAAAAAATACCTTTTTCTAATTAAATACTGATGCTGTCTAATCTGCATTTAATACAATACATATACTCGTATATACATATATATATAAATAGTGTCCATTACTGTAAATATTTGTCGGTCCGTAGCACGCATTCGTTTCTCAGTAAAACATCATGACTAATTAACTAGATATTATATGACTTTAACTGCTAACATAATATATGGGTTTTTTTAAACTTATTTCATTATTAATTGTTTATTGCTTATTTAGTCTACTTTATAGCTTTCTAAGTTTTGATAATCCCAAGTATTGTAAAAACTTAAATAACTAAATGTATCACAATTTAACAAAGTGCCACATTCCAATCGTAATCGTTGTTCACTTATTTAAGTTCCTGTTAACTAAAATCTCTTAAGAAATAAAAGGATCCTGAAGATTCTTTGTATAGTTTTACTTTCACTCAAAGAAGGCCACTTAATTTACAGACTAGTACGCGTCAGGTGCCTTCTACTCTTTTTACTAAAATAAGTAAACGAGTTATGTAAGCTACGCTTTTATTATTATACATATAAAATATGCATTTACATATTATTTTGTTAAAATTAAATATTTAACTGTTTGGCTTACAGTAGAAACTTTTGTATTTTCTATTTTATTATTTTTTATATTAGACAGACACTAAAATAATACCAGTAAGATAAAACCTACATATTTCTATATTATAGATAAGGTTTATCTACATTTTTCTAGAGCAAATAAGCCGGGTGAATGGAGAGAGCGTCCTATTCCCATTGAAAATGTCATGGTTGAACAGCCTGGTGTCACGAATTGTTGTTCAATAGAACCCATGCTCCATTTGGTTGTATTTGCCGAAATTAATAGTAATAATTAAATATTTAAAAAGTTTGTTCATTAAATACAGCACTCAGTCGTAGCAAACGACAACAGGTAAAAATAAGTAAGTACTTTTTTACAGGTGAAAGAAGTAAAGTCACAACAACTAATAAATAATAATGCAGTGTTAATATTACCGATTCCTAGTATAAATGAAATCATCATTGATTCAAAACACGCTTATCTAATGTTTGTAAAATTTATCGTACACAGGGAAATTTATATGAATATAACACAAGAGACTTACTATTATTAGTCAGTTATCAGTATCAGTATTATGTAAATATTTGTTTGCTTTTTAAAATAAAGGGGCTCGAAAATTGTAATTTCAGTATCTGTTGGTCGGTCCGATAAGGAAAAAATTAATCATGGCTCCACCGCCTAACTCGTTTAGCTTATTATGTTATCTGTGCCGAATATTTCGTGATTGAGTAACGTAGCTGACATCATTCTTTTAACAATAATTATATTTGTACTTAAATGTTTTTTTAATAGTATTGTTTTTGTGTAACTTTAGCTTATCAATCATCCGATTTTTAAATTAAAACTAATTCTGTTTATACATGTCTCTTTCGTTATAATTGTGAGTATTTTTGTGTGCAAAAGGTGGTGTTGTTTTCTTGTTTTGATTATTTAAAACATAAAACTTAATGGCAAATACAGTGTTTGTTCGAAGAGCACAAAGAATGAGAAAACAAACGTATTGCAAGAATCAAATGTTTATCAATATATTATGTTTACTAGAATTTATTTACACCAAAGCAACAAGTTCAATAACAAGCGAGACAATGATCTCATCAATTAGCAGTCATATTATAGATTATTAATTTAATAGTTACATATTGTTTTGTCTATTTTAATAATATATTATATTAATAAGTTGACGAATCGATTTATTCACGTACCTATGTAGATTTAAAAAAAACAAATGTTTTTCATTATTCAGTACAGAATTAATTAAGTACATTTCAATATATAACTCTTATTTATTGGGAAATTACCTAATAAGCAATATGAATGTAATATGTTCCATATAAACAAGTGAATATAATACAAAATTTTAACAGGTGTGGTCTTCGACGGTTGACCATCATACTATTTTTAAAATCGATACTTTGCAGGGAAATTATTCCTTTGGGTATTCCCATTGGGATCTTTGGTGAAATTATCGATAATGTTTTTCCGGAAATGTTTACAATAGTCACATAACCTTTCAGAAAATATATATAACTTTATAAGCATCCATTTAATTTTAGTTAATTTTAGTCTAAAGTTTTATAAAAATATTCTCTATAATGAAGCAAATCACGATTTTTGTGTTCTTGAACAATTATAAATTCAAAAAACGAGTTTTATAAGTTGGTCAGACATTTCCTTTTAAGAAATATATAAAATTAATGTCGAATTACGTCAGCGTGCTAATAAATGATAAACACATAAAAAATAGAATTATGTGACAATTATTTACTTATTTTGATAAATAGTAAGTAATTGTATGGACAGGTTAGCCATTGAAATATAATTATTGTAGAAGCAATAGCGACGTATGAAAATGATTAATAAATCGCCTTTGCTATGATGCGCTTTCCTTTTGTAGGTGAGTATCAACGTATACCTATTCTAATTATTTAGGTAGTTATTTTCCTTAAAGGTAAGAAATAATACAAAATTCATACAAAGCTATTCAATTCAATTGTAAAATTAAGAAGTGGGTACGTGAAAATAATAATATTATACTATACTATTATATATTTATGTTTTTCTTCTAATTTTTTATAAAGTCAGGTTGCTAAAAGAAGTGTATATTAGTTTCTGGATATATAGATAGTACAAATGTCCTCTCTTCCACCTGGCATTTATCCCGGCGTATGTTGCCAGGGTATGTATTATAAAAATATCCATTAGCATTTATAATTCATGAACATTTTGTAACAAACAACTTTTTACTATAATAAATATGGATAAAAGTCCAGCATAGCATTTTAATTAACATTTATATTAACTTAGAGCCGTATTTATAAACCGCCCCGAAGTTTCAAATCGATTTTGAGAGCGATTTATAAATATGAGCACCAATCATTGAAATCATCAAAAAAAACAAATGTTATATAGGTATATATACTGTATACACTATAAGTACAAAACACGTGAAGGTGACACATGCTTACTTGTGTTTGAAATAGTCCGATATTTGACTGACTTTCCAGAACATCTGCACCAGCAGCATCAGCAACGTGTGGTTGATCCATGTGTACAACTTGTAACAACTCTCCATGGCGCCTCTTTCTCGGTCCCAGAAAAAAGGCAACAGGACAGTCATCCGTCAATATTCAAATTTAAAATTGCCGATAGATTAAAAAGCGCAATCGACAAGTGAGCGCTACCACTACGTATGTGCACTCACAAAATACTAAGTTCGATTAGTGTCTTATCACTGCCTTGAACGAAAATAGCGATAAATACCAACGGGAAATTGGACTGCGCTCGAACACCGGTGCACGCGAACTAAGCCAAGTCGAGCACCAACGAGCGGCTGACGGCTCGCCACCTCGCCGATACGATGACGATACATGAGTCAGTACTTCACCGATTAGAATCGACTTTGTGTTCTCGATCCTTTGCTAAAATACAATGATTTTTATGGAAACATTGTTTTCAGAATATTGGGAATGAGGTATTCTAAATACCTAATGTGATATTAATAATTGTTATATATTGATTGTTATGATTAATGTTATTTTATTCGGGCTACGTCATACCATTTTTTTTTTCGGTCTTGAGGTTAATAGGTACTGTTAGCCCTATTGGTTTTTACAGCGACACCGGTTGGGTAGGGAAGAGGGTACTCTGTCCCTGAAGAAATGCAAGCACTAAGTGGCTGCCTGTACGTCATATCATCAAATCTAATTCGCTTGTAACGTTATACTTATGATTATCTATGTATATGTATAAACATGATAAAAATGGTAAATATTTAACGTAGTCGTATTGTAATATGATAAAAAGTTGGTGGATACGGCTTACATATTATGAATACAATGCCACTAAACTGTTGCAACTGGTTTTCGAATAAAAAATATTTCAAGTTGCCTATATTATAAGATACTAGCGGATGCGCGCAGCTTCGCCTGAGCCAATCGGTGGCGATTTAAAGATTTTTCCATACAAACTTTCAACCCCTTATTTGCACCCTTAGGGGGAGAATTCTAGAAAACGATGAAACACGTGTTCAATTAAATACTTTTAAAATTCTAAATTTCAAATTTTATAAAGATCGGTGCCGATTTAATATTTTTTCCATACAAACTTTGAACCCCTATTTCACCCCTTTAGGGATAAAATTTTTCAAAATCCCTTCTTAGTGGATGTCCAGATAACGAAAGTAAACATCTGTCCAAATTTCACGTTTCTACCATCAGCGGTTACGGCTGTGCGTGCGTCTTACCTCAGTCAGTGAGGACAAGTCCTTTTATATATATAGATTGGTACTTTTTAGTAATCTTGAAGATATTAAACACGATAAGGATAACATAGGTATTATAAATAGTTGTAGATAGCACGGAAAGAAATGTTTAGGTCTAAATTTCACGTGTCAATTGGTTCCACTGGTGCCTTTTCCACAGTTTGGCTGGAAAAAATCTCTTAAAGAGATAAGTACCCTGAGGCTAACTTTTTTTCTATTAAATATAAGTTTTTAATGTTGAATGCAATAAAGAATATTATTTATCTACCTATGCTAATGGCATCATCAGTCTATCCATTATTTACACATTATGAACGTCACGCATGAGTATAACAATCAATACATATTAAAATATAAACTTATTTATTTATTATTTAGTAGATATCACTGGACCACATTTTACAGCAGAGTAGCTAGAACCTTAAACACTAGATCATGGGCGCAGGAATGGGTGGATAGGGAATCGTACTCATCATAGAATAGTGTGTAGATCCCACCCCAGAATTACCATCAAAAATATAATAAAATCTTTACACAAAAATATCAGTTCAGAGCTAAAATCAAGGCCTACCCTCGGAAATATCTCTATACACTTATATATTATTTCAGGTACCTATATAAAATAACTTGATTTCTTTGTTTTGATGTGTAAATATGTCTTCTTGTATTTTGGGACTTTGGCGCAAGATCAACACATTCATGTAACATTTAATGGCAAATAATAAAACTCAACTTCCACTAATAATTGCCAACGACTGTGCAAGAAAATAAATTTGCCAAAATACACTAACTAAAACTGTTTTAAAGATAATCATAAATTTTACTATATGTAATATAAAATATGTACAAATAAACATATTATCAGATATCTTAAGAATGGCTGGCAGGCTGAGGGAAGAACCCAGTGTTAAGAACTTAAGACACTCTGTTCCCCACTTTTCGCTGAACTTTGTGCTCAACGCCGCCGGACTTTTACCATGGTGCTAAAGCGAAGAAATTAAATTATTAATAAATAATAATTCATTCCGTCGAGTGGGGATCGAACCCACTATCGTGTGATACAATCACTGCCCCATGCTGCTATATACCCTGCTCTATGGCGCCCTCAATTATTAATGTAATGAAAGTCATATAGGTAATATATACGGGTGAGTATACACTATACAGCGCACGCAAGGTCGTTTTCACGATATCTGTTTGATATATCCCTCGCTGTGAACATACTGTATTCAATAAAAGCGATAAAAAATAATCCCTGACAGGTCAATGACCTGAACTGAACTTGTTCTTAAGCTGAACTTAAACGCAATTCAAGTGGTGCTTATAAGCGCTACCGTCAAAAGTCTTCATCAAATGATGCGTAACGGAGTGTTCTATCACTAGGTACCTCCTACCTACCATACTGTATGAAATGGGTATAGAGACTATAGGGAGACATTACAAAAAAAGGGCTTGGAACACCATAACGTATGCAAATGAAAATGTAATTGTCACTGTTCATTATAGATTCTTATTTCTAATTTATTATTTTTATAAATATTTGAAACGTAAGACGGATCTCGTAAATTATTAAATATCAAATAATTACGCCTGTTAATTTAATTACTTTTCATATAAAAATATTGGTCTATCTGAGGCTTCGTCCCTGTGGAACAAATTATTGATCTACTGGGAAATTCTACGATGCTCGCAACTTTAAATATATTATAACAATAGTATATAAATGTATAACTAAGCTTCGAGTTAAATTATGTTACATGACATGGTTTTTCTCACTAACTTCGTGCATTGAATGCATTTAGCTTCATGCCCATCACGACACCTGCGTTTGAAAATAATAATTGTTTATTTTTATGTTTACGACAGACCTTGCCCACCTAGTAAGGGAAGCAATCGTTGCCAACTATATAATTATTGAGGTCGCCGTATCTACTTATTTGACGTGGGTATTGTATTAGAGTATTGAACTGTACGATGTTCATAAACAGTTAAAAATATTTAATGTTATACTTGTAAAAACAATTTTGGCAAGTTCAGAAATAAGTAGCAAAATTTGTTAAAAGTGAGGTGATATCTTTGTTAAATAGTAACATTCTGCCAAATGCCATTTGAATCTACAACTGTTTATATCTCTATGGCGCCATATATTGTTTTGTATTAGAGCTATAAATTAATATACAAAGCTTATGCCACTTTCTTGACCTCTTATATTTCTCAAAATAAAATTTTACATATTTCTGCATATATATCTCAATAGATATATATGTAGAAATATGTTTATTTCGACTTTGTCTCTATTTGAACAGAAAGATTCTTGAGTTTGATAGTCTTTTAAATACGAATACCGTATGGTAGTTAAATTGACTATCGTCAAAATATTCCAAAACTTATTTTTCCATTATACCAAATTACCTATAATTATCATACTAAAGTGAAGTGAAGTGGTTAGTATATGGCGAGTGGCAAACTAATTATATATCATTAACACAATAGATATATACAATATCTCGATTCTGCTAAGTATTATTCATGCTTGAAAACAATATGACTATGTAAACTTTAATACGTAAATAGCCAAATTAACATAACATATTTTTAAATAAAAGTTATTTTTAAGAAAGATGTTCTGAAACGTGGATGTAATTTTTTTTTCATTCACGTTTCAGTACATTTGTTTATCTATTTACAATGTAACGTATTTACAATGCATTTTCCTATCTTATCTTATCTTATCCTATTTATATTGTAAATACATAGACAAACCTTTTTCATTTAACACAAAAAAAAAATATTCGAATTCTTAACGATTTGTTATGATTATCGATAACGATATATGTAATATGTATCGATAATATGTAAGTAGGTAATCGTTAAGAATTCGAATAATTTAATTAAATCACACGTTTTACCGACATGTCAAATAGTAGTAACATTTTAATTTCTCTCTTATCTCAAACTGTTATCAAAGTAAGAATAAATTTACATTCTTGGAAAAATTTCAGCAAACTCGTATTTGTCTATGAAGGCAGAGGCTTTACGTCATCAGATACCTACCGTTAAATGATAAAGTTTACAATATAACGATAAACGTAACATATTTGTGGTTCAAATAAGTGCTTATTTTTCACTTTATGAAAAGAAATCAATATCAAAATTAATTAATATAATTCGACTTCGATTCTGTGGACTTAGTACCTACCTAATGAAAACACATTAAACCATAATTAAAAACCAATGAAATACGAACACGGAATATTTTAGATGGAATTTTAAAATGACAATAGTTATTAACACTATTTTAATATTACAAACGTATCTATGAATATTGTAAACACCTACAGATAGAGGTTGGGAGGAGGTAGAGGTTTGATATACAGTCACTCCGTTCTCTACTTTTAGGCCATTTCATATTAAAGACTGCCTGTTAGGATGCGAAAGTTTTAACTATTTTTTTGTACTGGTAATACTGTATCCTGCCTACAGACACGGTGTTAAAGGTGAAAAGACGAAGTAATTTCGTTTTTAAATACTGCAGTAAGTAAGCACTAAATAAACTAAAATGACTCAGAACGAGCTCCAAGAACTTTTTATAATCCATATTGCCATATAAAACGTTTGGTAGAAGCAATGCCTAGCATTTGTAAACTTAATTAAGGCACATAAAGTTGAAGGTCGTACAAAACTACAAATAACCTAAAAGGAAAAATATCTTTATTGATTCGAAAAAATTATTGTATTTTTTTAATTAATAAAAATAATGTGAAATAAACTGTTCCTGATATTAGAAATGAGTATGCATAAAATATATGGTTAATTCATATTAATGAATGTCAATCAATACAAGTTTGCGTGATCCGTTAAGTGAGGGGTTGCATGAAACGAAGGTGGAACATATCATTTTTTATAAGTTATCATTTAAAAGGTCATATTAAACACGTGCGTCCTTTTTTAGTTGATACCGATAATGTTTGAAACAATTAATTCTATTTAAAAATAATAATTACTAGAGGCTTCCGTACCTATTTCAGGATACAATCCTGAAGTCAAGGGGAAGTATAACTTATACAAGTTAACCAGTTAACTTAAGTTAACTAACAAGTTAACTTAAGTTAGTTATAGTGTGAAATGAAATACATATATAAGCTTGTAATATTTTTTTTCTATGAAACACTTATAAATTTTCACTATTCGGAGTTTTTCCTTTATTTAGTTCTTATTTCGTGCCAAATTTGGTAACTGTAAGTCCACGGGAAGTAAGTACCTTTAGGTTTTGATTGCGCATTGAATTTCATACAAAATGCAGCAAATCTTCTGGATGTTTTTAAACTACATATTACATCGTAGGTATAACTTACTTGAATAAAATTATTCTATCATAAAGATGACTTTGCTTAAAAAATATTATGTCTTTGTGTTTCGAATAGAAATACTTTATTTGAAATTTATAATTTTACCAAACTACGTAAAGCTTTCTTTGCAAATAGATAGATATAAGTCCTTTTAATATGGTAAATTTATTACCATATAATATTATCATAAATTAATTTATGGTAGGTTTATTATACTACCTATAATATTCACTGTGTACGACTATGGAAAGTTTTAGCTAAAATATAAATTGTAGTACTTTTACTTCCCTTTTAAATATCTGCAAAAATATCCCGATACAAAAGTATATCAACTAATATTAAACTACTATTTTCAAATATATGTAACACCGAATCAAAATTACCCTATATATCAATAACTCAACAAAGCATATACTAATAAAACAATGAATTACAGTTAACCATCACAAGAGTCCAACAGGCCCGGACGAACGTCCAAACGAGGAAGCAATTGACTACGACCCAGTACTGACCCCTCGAATTGGCCTGATTCAAAAACAAAATCCATTTTTGTTTGTCATTCAACGAAGGAGATTGCTTGCCTTCTTTACAAAGACTTCAATATACCTAATTTACATACAATCTTATAAAACGGTTACTTCTTGTTATTGTTCCTTTGGTATTTTATAGGTTAACTAATATAACTACGAGGCCAGTGAGGCAGGGGCACAAGTGTTTGACTGTAAACGCGACTGGTTATGGGTTCGATCCCCGCTCGAGGAAATTAAATATTTATTTAAATGTATATGTTCATTTCTTCACTTTGGTGTCGAGGCAACAACAAGCAATGTCTCCTCCATTACAATAAAAGATTTACTTCGCGATAACAGATATTTAAAAAATTATAAATCTAAGCCAATGTCACACAGCATACTGACAAGTTATAAGAGCTTCACAATTAGAGCTCCACAAGTAAATTTAAATTATGAAATTTGACGTCGCACTTAGATTATATAAAAGAAACTTTACGTAAATGCTTTTTATAATTTATATAGGTGGCATTATATTAAGAACTAAAAAATTACATCAGAAATTTTTTTATTATCTTTTATCAATACAGCGATCGAACAAAAGAAAGCAAGCAGAACAGGAGGCGAAGGAATTTATTTTTAGGGTTCCGTACTTCAAAAAGCAAAAACGAAACCCTAATACGATCCCTGCGTTGTCCGTCTGTCAGGACTAATTAAGTGCGTCTGTCAAGAAATTAATATTAAATATTAAGGTAGACCTTAATATTTAATATTAATTTCTTGTCCTTTAAAACATAGAAAAAAAATATTTTTTTTTTTCATAATTTACAGTTATGAAATTTAAGTGAGAACCTACAATACAAATGAAGAAAAAAGTCCGAAAAGAGAAAATTTATAGGTATTTCATAGATTTTTTTGTAATGATTTACCAAGGTATTTTTAGTTATAATATTCCCCAATTGCGCAACGGCATAAATTTTATTGTCTTTTTGATAGTATTTCATTACAAAATTTACAACATACTCGCTATCCTAACACGTTCTAATTTTAATGATGGCTCAATATGACGCAATTATCGTGACTAGCTTAATAATGACAATACTACCTACAAAGTAATAATAATGAAAAACAGAAATATTACATTTTATTACCTCAAAGCAATGTGGTTTCAATATTCTTACATTACTATAAATGCAAACATTCTTTAAAGTACCAGTCATTTTCAGTCGCACTTATACGTACATAGATTTCTGAAATAATTTTCTTCATTCATTCTCTTGATTTTTTAAATCATTTTTAAAGGATCTAGACTAGGTATCTTATAAAATTAACTTTGAGAGAAAACGATAAAATAAGCTTAAGATTTAAAAATATGATTTTAATGAAATCATCGAGCCTACCCCTCACCGTTAAGAGAGCAGAATAATAAGTCTCTACATTCTCCCTATCTACCTAACAAATTGCAAAAGCTTTAATTCTTAAAGACGTTTTAAATATTGACTGAACAACATAGCGAGTGCAAACTAAGTACATTTGCACTGATGATTCATTTCATACCTTAATTCAAACGATTCCTCGGCTTTACAATCAAGATTATCGCAGGAGTGGCGCAGTTAAAAATGTTGAAAATAGTTTTAGTATTAAACATAAATCAATAAATCAGCTTCACGCTGTATCCCGCACGCAGCAGGGTAGGGAACCTAGTGTTAAGACATTCCGTTCCCCACTTTCTGCCGAATTTTGAAGGCATTGCGTGTTGAGTGGCAGAACTCAACGCCGCACTTTGCATGGACACCAGAGCGAAGAAATGGAAATATAACGTAAATAAATATTTCCTTTCCTCGAGTGGGGATCGAACCCACAACCGTCGCGTTACAGTCACACCCTTGTGCCGCTGCGCCACGACGGCCTCAAGCTTTAGTATTCTATAATATTTTTCTGATTATTGTGTGTGTTAATATGACACAAATGAAATATTCAAATACCGTTAAATTATTTGGAATAAGATGGTTTCATAACATTATTTTTAGTTTTTAATAGGGGGAGATTTCGATTTTGTTTTATTTATATCTATAGTTTAATATATTGAAGTTACTTTTGTTAAGGTAAAATAATATCTTAACAGAATTATACTGAAAATATGTAACAAATTTAACGAGATTCGAGTTGCTTGGGGCCCGAATCATTGCTATCACTCAGTCAGTGAAAGGAGCTTATTGTTATCAATTATGTAACCGTTGACAATATGGCCTAGAGCAATGAACTCGTAGTGGACAGACAGGTACTCGCCAGGGCTAAGAATAAACATGTACTGTATATAATGATTTATAGTACTTCCAGTACTACTGTATATCGACATACTTAATTAATACCAGCTTCAGCTTCACGCTGTATCCCGCACACAGCAGGGTAGACAGAGGGAACCTAGTTAAGACACTCCGTTCCCCACTTTCTGCCTTTCTGGAGGCATTGCGTGCTTAGGGGCAGAACTCAACGCCCTGGCATGGATATTGTTAATTGTTCAAAACAATTATTAATTAAGAAAAATCATCTTCAATCTTAAAAACAATGTAGCATTAATCAGTAGGTACACTTCGTATACAGACTTAAAAATTAAATTAACCTTGATCATGAAACGTACACGTTAATTGAGCAAAATTTCGCACTCCTGAGTGGTAAACAAGACTGAAAAATAATATTTTGATATTTGTTATTATTTTCATTTATAAAGCATTACCCAATAAAACACTCTGCACCTTCTTCAACATCCTCAGTGACCCCATTGGTTCTCGAGTCCTGCATCACGACATCTAGGCAGCGCTTCCTTGGGTGTCCGTGGGTCCTCCAGGGATAATTATGTATAGTATTCGGGCTCCCACAAGCTTTGTACTCGGCCTTCGACACCTATCATTACAAAATAAAATAAATAATAATAAAAATAAAAATAAATAATATTTTTTTCTTTTATTATGCATCTCGGGCGGTCAAAAGAGGTCAAATCACTCTATTAAAGTACTATGTTAAGTACTTTTTCCACAAAAATTTATTTTATTTTAAAAAAAAAACTTTTAAACGTGATTGTAGCTCATATCAGTACTATTATCGTCATTAGCTACTGAAAAGAAGCATTGTTCTTTACCATACGGTAAATAGATATTGTAAATGCCTACAGCGGTTGTTCTAAAAATAAACACAAATGATAAAGTAATTCAAATTTAAATAGATAATATCAATCACTAAATAAGATAGCTTTTAACTACACTACTAATGACAATTAAGAGATACTGTATGAACAACTAAAAAGTAATATAGATCTCCCTATATAATAATTACCTATATAATAAGACTAGCGGACCCGTACGCGGCTACGCCTGCTTGAAATATAAGAATATAATTTCTATAGAAATATAATTTCAATCTAGATGAAATGATAAAAGTGACTATTATATTTATTTTCATAAGGATGAATATCAAAATGACGCGGTAACGAACGCGGTCGCGTAGCGACGACGGTTGTTATTAACATGGCAGAATAAATTGCATGTCAAATTAGAAA
>JAKRZM010000085.1:386056-416798 GCA_036379175.1 Heliconius cydno galanthus
AAATTTTTCAAAATCCCTTCTTAGTGGATGTCCAGATTACAAAAGTAAACTTTTGTCCAAATTTTACGTTTCTACCATCAGCGGTTACGGCTGTGCGTGCGTCTTACCTCTATCAGTGAGGACAAGTCCTTTTATATATATAGATTATAAAAAATATTGTATATGTGTTAGATATTATTTATTACAAAGATTGTAAAGAATAATAGGAAAATAACGATAATAATGCATGTGAAAATCATTTTACTTAGTAATAATAATAATCTGGTACCGTTTTCAAAATGCGAAACATAAACCCACAGCCAACGTAGTTTTGTTATAATTCAACATATAAAGTAGCGCTACCTAGGCATGGAACCACGAACCGCATCGAATTAAATATTAGGAATATAAATTGGCACAATCGAGATGTTTATTTCTTCATTTCCTTTCAATAGATGGCGTGGATTATAAATAACTTACGTTATTAATGTTTATATTGAAAATAATCTAAAAATCATAATTAAAAATGTTGTTTATAGAGTATTCTTTTTTTTTCTTCATAATATAATCGCTAATGACCCTATCCAAATGAAGCTAGACTTTCGTTATTTTATAAAGCCTGAAAGTTTTTGTACTCAAACACCCAGCAGTGGTTAGTATTATTAGGGAATATGGATCTTAGATTGTGGTTACTTTGGCAGTTAGATATTAGCTAATGTGCAAAAAAATAGTACCTAACTTTCGTTAAATTATAAAGCTCCATCTTGTTTTTGGGTATATTACGACGTTGTCCATTGCCAGATACTTAGCATAGTTTTAGTTAAGTTTTAGCCCCCTGCCCCCCAACCCCCAAACCCCTAATGGAGAACGAAGTGTCTTAATATTAGGTTCCCAGGTTACCTCGGCGTACCGTACGATGTGCGGGACACAGTGTGAAGCTTAAAGAAAATAAATGAATGAAAATGTTTCTTATAAGGAGAAGGTTATGTAAGAAGAAAACAAAATTAAATAAAGAACAAGAATTTAATATTATCTCCTTTAAACTTAACGTAGCATATTAGATTACTTATATTCGAATATCATGTAAGATAATATTTAATAGAAGGTTTTATATAAATATATATTTTTGAATATTTACTATTGTAGTATTTATAATACTGTTAATTTTACTATTATTAGCTCGTAATGTGTACGTTTGTCACAAATATTAATATAAAACAATATGATTTAACTAACAAGATAATAATGGAATGAAAAAAATAACGTCGATGATTAAACAATCAAAAATTAAAATGCTATACTGCCGCTAAATAAACCTGTGCTAAGCACATTTGTAATAAAACTTAATAAAATAAACAATTTCATTACTTAGATATTATTTTAAGCAGCAGCTTCCGAGCTCTATACATGTGTACCAACATAAGAAAAAGAAATAAGAAAAATGGCAGTAACCAAAATATAGTGAATGCAATTTATATATACGCATTGAAATTTAAATTAAAATTTTTAAATTATGGCTGTATTTTTTAATTTCGATTATTCGGTATACATGTATAGAACAAACTTTAAAAATATCTATTTTAGCAAGCAAGGCCACCGCCCTCATTGCGTTCTAGTTCACGGCGAACGTATTCCGCTTGTTTTTCGCTCAGTCCTAAGCGAACCACTTCTTGATCAAATTGTCCTTTACCACCAACTCCCACCAGGTAGCCATTGAGCCGCGCGGCCAGGTGTGATGTTTGTAACTTAGACGCGTCCAGGCCCAAGCTTCTGCAGAGATCCTTGTGTCCTTGTAATCTGTATTTCTGATGATAGCTGCAAAAATAAGAATGTTTTATTTTTTTATTATTGTTTAATTCATATTATAAATGAATAATATATTTATTTCTATTATTTTCAAAATATAAATTGGCAATAGCCAACAAAACCAGTTTTTAAATGATTCATACTAAATAAGTGTAATAATAGAAGTGTATTGATCTTGAGATCAAATCTATCAATTCACGAATGCGTTTCTATTAAAAGAATCAAACGATCGATCACGTCTTTAAAATACGTATTGAACTCTCACATCTTTGTTACACTATTTAAATTTACAATGACAGACATTAAAATTACTTAAGTATATTGTAATTGTAAATATTATATTTACATTATATATATTTTTTGCTTGACGTTGTATTTCGCTTGCAGCAGGGTAGACAGAGATAACCTAGTAATGGGACACTCAGTTCTTCCTTTCCGCAAAAATTCAAGACATTGTGTGGGAAGTGTGGAAGTCAGAGAGCGGAGAAATAAAAAAAATAAATTCATCCGGGTCGGAATCGAACCTACAACAATCGCATTGTCAATCAGTCAGTATTGTTTATTTATTGAATTAGTATTTTTTTTGTTTGTTTTTCAACATACCTACCTATAAATGGCAACACAATGTGTGCCAGGAAAATCGATGACATTTAAAATGGAGGTTAATTCATACAATTCACAATTATTTAAAAGGAATCGGCCGTGACATAATTATTATTATAATTGGCAGTTATGTAATGGAATATGTATACAGTCTGAATATTGATACATTGTTAGTTGCCAGGCTCGACATTCGTTCGAGGTCGATTTGCTTGCACTTTGCACTGCGAATGTAATACTAAATAGTAAGAGTAAGCATTATAAAAATTGTCAAATGTATACTATATGTATAAAAAATTATAAATCAGCTTCACGCCGTATCCCGCACTCAGTAGGGTAGGCAGAGGGAACATAGTGTTAAGACACTCGGTTCCCCATTTACTGGAGGCATTACGTGTTGTGTAGCGGAACTCAACGCCGCGCGTTGCTTCCACACCAGAAGAAGAAATGAAAATATTCTTTAAAATAAATACTTCATTTCCTCTAGTGAGGATCGCACTGACAACCAGTCGCCTTTACAGTCACACGCTTGTGCCTGGCTTAATGTAAATCTATATAAGGTTGATATTTCATACTAAAATGATAACTTACACTCGCAAGTATATTCGGAAGGAATCCTTTTAAACGTACTTAATGTCTTATTTTGAAGAATTATTTTAAGAATAACCAACTCGAAGCAGTTAAAGAATAAAAAGAATGAAGAAGACGAAATTGCGCGTAGTTCGTTAGTATTTTGGTAGGTATATGTACAACAAAATTACTTACTCTTCAGCTGGGTAAAATGTACCAGCGGGTGCAATTTCTGTCCTCAGTTGTTCATTGCATCGGACTTGCATGGTTTTGTACGAAGTCTCAGCTGTCTCACGTTGCTCTTCATCATGGTACAGGATCAATGATTGGTACTGGAATTGCAATAAACAAACATTACAAAATTGAGATATTAATTGATTGAGTTATCTCTATTAACAATAACATGGTCTGTCATTTAATTGCGGCGTTAGGTTCCGCCACTCAACACGCAATGTCTCGAATTAGTCGGAAAGTAGGTTGATATTTCCTTGAGTTATGGATAATAATAACATATTTAAGGCTTTGGAAATAAAATGTCTTCCACTTCTTAAGATTTATTAAACTAAAACCGTACCTATAATGGGGCTTAGGCTTTTTATAAAGTTCGTATTATAAAGAAATTAAATACAGCTTAATCATAGCTTAGTATAATCTTAATATGAATAGGATAATGGTTATACAACGCCTTATGAGTACATCATAAGATTATGTTTCATTAATCGTAGATAGGAATAATCTAAGCAGATTAAGCACTGATTTCATATTTCACTATGCACATTGCACTTAGAGTGCCTACGTTTCTATTTGTCTATATATATAGGATGAATCAGCTTCACGCTGTATCCCGCACACAGCAGGGTAGGCAGAGGGAACCTAGTGTTAAGACACTCTGTTCTCCACTTTCTGCCTAACTCAATTCCGCGCTTTGCCTCGATACCAGAGCGAAGAAATGGAAATATATATATATTTTTATTTTGATTTTATATAGGATGAAAATTTACCTGTCTCTTTATTTTTGTTGTAAGTCCATATTCGTGGTTAGCCCAAAACATGTCAAGAAGGTCTTCATATGTTACAGTCTTTGGGTCGTAGTCTACCTCGATTACTTCTGTATGGTCGCCTCTGTCGAGAGTAGAGAAAGCCATATTATTTACATTGTTACAACAATATTTAAATTCACAAGTTTTTATGAATATACTAGCGGCCCGCGAGATTCCTAGCACGTGTAGTTTCTGAGATTTCGTGATGAGTGAGTGACCTTTCGATTTTATATATATAGACTAGCGGACGCGCGCAGCTTCGCTTGCTTATTGCTTAGGGGTGAATTCTAATAAACTTTGAAACACGTGTTCAATAAAATATTTTTAAGAGTCTCAATTTCAAATTTTATAAAAATCAGTGGCGATTTAAAGATTTTTCTATATAAACTTTCAACCCCTTATTTACACCCCTAGGGGATGAATTANAGTGGGTCCGTTTATTTAAGAGTAGAATTTTAAAAAAGTAATACTGTTATATAGACTAGCGGCCCGCTCGCGGTTTCACCCGCGTCAACTATGTTATTATTAATTTCTGTCTCCATGACTACGTCCTAGTGATGTCTATGCAAAATTTGAGACTCCTAGCATTTGTAGTAACGAAGTTTCATACAAACTTTCGACCCCAAAAACAACCCCTTAGAAGTCGAATATTGCAAATTCCCGTCTTAGTGAGCACCTACGTCCTATAAGTAACTCCTATGCAAAGTTTGAGATTCCTAGCACTTGTAGTTTCTGAGATTTCGTGATGAGTGAGTGACCTTTCGATTTTATATATATAGATATAGATAGATTATAGGTACTATATTCATAAAAAAATGTGGATTGGATGAATTTTCAAATGCAAATACGCATCAAAAAAAAAATCTAAATGTAAAAATTTGGCGAATACATGAAAATTAGATAGTAGAACATATTGACTATCAGAAATTACGACCAGAGGCCAGTCGCGCCGCAAGGGCACAGGCGTGAGACTGTAAATGGGAATTAAATATTTAATATTTTTATTTCAGAAGCTAGATACCCTGCTATCTGCGAGATACAGCGTAAAGTTTAAAAAAAAGAAATCACGACAGAGTTTGTACTAGCTAATAAGTTAAAGGCGTCTTATAAAATACAAGTCTTTATATTGCATTATATAAATAGAAATAAATGAAAAAGACACATAAATTATAATATTTTTAAGGAAAAAAGTAGAGACGATATAACTAGCTTAGTTGCTTTGACCTACCCTTGTCCGCGTAGGCGTAGAGAACACAAAAAATCAATACGTAGAGTTTACAATGCTATGAGTTATATTTACTTGATAAAGTTAGGTACATTTTTAACATTGACTTAAAACTCTTAAAAAAAATTTCAAAATCTCCTATATATTAATTTCAAGATCTTAAAAATGCGTACTTTATTAAACAATAATAGTTAAAAAAATATAAAAAAAACATGCTTTTATAAAAAGATAAAATAAAAAGCAAAAAAAAAACATATTACAAACGTATTTTTAAATTAAACATATTTTTAAATTTTAATTTAGAATAATATAAAAGAAAACGGAAGGTGGTGTTTAAGTGATGTGTTAATATTATGCAACCTACGCCTTTTGTCACTTATTTTAAATTAAAAAAGAATTGGTCTTAGAATAGTTAATTTTTCTTACAAAAGCGTATTCTTAAATCATTATATAGATAATACGTAGTTTGACAACGGCTGCCTTGGCCTTGGTTCGTGCGTAGATATTTAGACAACCTTGACGCAATCATTACAATGCCAAATATATTTGGTACACGAATTAAATCAAAATTTAATACAGGAAATGGAAAAACGATATTCTTATAAAAAATTGCATATATTATGTTTTTAATCTTAAAACGAAGGCAATTATTGACTTTCTAGTATCTATATAATTTTTAATGTTCTTTAGACGTACATAGTTTAAATTATATATTTATAAGAATGAAGAAGGATGAAGAAATACACCATATATTTTTAAAATAATATAGTGTATACCCTATAGGATAGAGTTTTCTTTATAATATAAATACGACTAGCTATAGCGAAGAAAAACAAAAAAAGCGGTAAAAAATATAGTAGTACGTCACACTAGTATACTGACAATCATGTTAGAAAAAATATAAAATAACAAAAAAAATCAATGGAATATATATTTTAATAAAATTAATTTTTTTGTACCATAATAAAAATATTAAAAACAATGACAGCCATTTTACTTTTACGATTAGGTACTACTTTCGTTAATAGATGTAAATACTTCTATTATCTGTGTACTTGTCAAAGCTTAGTCGGCACGTTTGTAGGAATATGTATCTAGCGGTCATAAAACAGATCCATTTCTTAAAGTAGCTATTAACTTAAGGAATTATCCTTCATATATTAAGCTCTTGAGTATTTATCATACTTAATATAACAAGTATATTTTTTAGCTTCACACTGTATCCCGCACATAGAGAGGGTAGATAAAGAGAACCTAGTTTTAAGACAGTCCAAGATTTCGCTTTATAACTTTTTTCTTTTATACCTATGAATTTAACTTTTTTAAATTTAAAAAGTAAAAACAAATACGTTATTCGTGCCTAGCTATGTCAAAGAATTATTGAGAACTGTGAGGATTTACCCCTACAATGCAATTGCAATCATTTGTAAAATGTAAATTAAAAGAGTTATATTCTAATTACTTTAGTTACATAATAAATGACTACGCATACTACGCATCATAAATGATAGTAATGCGTGATCTGAGAACTGTTGTTGAATGTTACTTCAATTATTACATTATTATTTTCTAATATAACTATGCCTACTAATATTATTAACGAGAAAGTATGTGAATATCGATGTTTATCTCACTTTTAAGCAAAATCTACTGAACGGATATAGATAAAAGTTTACAATAATTTAGCTTATACATTCAAATAACACAGACTACAATTTAGTCAAGATTTTGTATAATTTGACTACAACTTTAAGCGGGCGAAGCCGCATTTGGCTCGATACTAAATATATAAAAGTATTTTTACCAGCTATTTGTAGACCTAATTATTCATTTATAGTTTATACCTACTAAAAACAACAATAGTAAAATATAATTGTGCAATATTAAAATGAATATCATGGTTATTATTATTTTTTGTAAATCGATCGAGCTGGTAGCTGGTGCACGTGTAGGTTAGATCACTTATACCTACTCGTGTTTTGTATGTTAGTATAAAAAAGTGCTTGCTAGTGCCAATTCACGTAAAGCAAAAATATACTTCGCCTTGACCCATATCGATCGATCTTGCTGCAAATGTGTTTTTAGTTCCGTGTCGTATTCTAATAAAGTTGTGCTTCTAAAATATTCTAAAACTAAAAAACCTGTGTAAATAGGTTTCACCATATAGTCTAATAAGAAAACCAAATACATATTTTTTAGCTTTTTTTATAGTCGAGGAATGTGGTGTGATACTAAGGAGATATTTACAACGAATTATTCAAAATGATTATATATTTATCAGCCTTTTTAATAGCTTTTTAACACGCTTATAATTATTAGCTTCGGTCTTATGTATGTATGTTTGTAACGGAAACTTTGAACGTGATGTTGATCGACTTTGAAACGTCGGATTAATGTGAATGTGTGATGGGGAACAAAATACTAAAAAGTAAAAAAATATTTTGTTAAAATTTTAATTTTAATTTGTTCTGATTATATTATTTATTAATCTAGTCCTAATTATATTGTAATAATAACTTACAAGTTTCTATAGTGTGGATTTTTTGTAGTGCCACCCGCGTAGCCCACTCTGGTCCTCACGATGCCCGGCGTAGCACCGAATAAGGAGTCGTTCGACCAGAAACAACCCATACCAAATGTTGCCTTCTTCGTCGGTATATCCACATCGTGGAGTAACGCGGCCTGCGTGAAAAGTAAATAAATAATATTTAAAATACGTAGATATTTCTATATAAATATGGACATTAAAAATATTGACTTATTTTCAATATGTTTTAAGAGTCAAAATTGTATAAAGTTCAAAAGTAAACAAGTTTTTACCATGTGAAGAATAAAATCGGAATTCATTTATCAGTACAACTAAAATACAAAAGTAAATTATTGTAATACTTTGAAAATAACTTTAACTTTCTTGGTATTATTACCGTTATCACATATAGGAACATTCACGAAACCCTAATTATAATTTATTCAGGTTTAAAAAGCGACGCGAAACCAGTTTTTGGCAATTCAGTTAGCTGCTATACCTACAACTGGAATTAGGAGAAGGATCGTTTGTCAAAAATTCCCAATTATATACTTATAAGCATTTATTAATGAATATCTCATAGAATTAAGAGTAACAATTATAATTAATTGATGATTAAACAATTAATAAATTATAATTATAATGAGGCATTTACATTAAATAAAGAATTCATTGTAAATTAAATATCTATACTAGTATATATAAAACAAAGGTCAACAATGCTAATTATACTAAATTACTGCATTCAAATTTTATCTGGACCTCTTGTAAAGTAATTTATTATACTTTGGTAGACAATAGGATCTAGTTCAAATATACAATAAGAGTTCTATTTGATGCGTTATTTACTTTATTGATAGCTAAAGAAAGGCTTATTGATGCGATGAGATGTTAATGTTAATTATCAATTTTGTTTTTAATATTTATGATCCACTAGAAATTAGTAATAAAAAATAAAAAAAATAGTAGTTATCAAATAAATTAATAATATATTAAAATGTTTAATTATTATATAAAAATTAAAGGCCAGTCGTGGCGTAAGGGCAAAGTGTGACTGTAAAATTTACTGGTTGTGAGTTCAATCCCCACTCGAGGAGATGAAATATTTATCTAAATTTATATTTACATTTTCTTCGTTCTAAAGAAAAACTTTTCTGAAAATTTCAATAAAGGTAAAACCACCAAATTCTTGAATTTTGGTCGTATTACATGTGAGTAGTCTATTTCGGTCAGTCAAAATTGCACGCTTCCCTTGAGCCACTGTTGTCTGTATGACAATTGACGACACGTGAGACAAGTTACAAAATATGTTCTATAAAAATGTAGATAAATAAAAATACGCTTCACGCTGTATCCCGCACACAGGAGTCAGAAGGAACCTAGTGTTAAAACACTCCGTTTACCACTTTCCGCCGAATTTCTCGAGGCATTGCATGTTGAGTGGAGGAACTCAACGTCGGACTTTTTGCCTTGGTGCTAGAGCGAAGAAATGAAACTTTTCTATTCGATTGAAATTATAATATTAATTAATTTAAGCATGCTGGGACAATATACAATTTAATTGAGAAATTACCAGTGTGATTCTACAAGGATAATATTTTTATAGGTATTTTACAAAGAAATGATTAGATCGCTTAGCTAAGATTTTAAGGAAAAATATACATATGTATTGTCTGTCATTCAGTATTTTGAGGAAACAGTCTAACAATGTTTTTTTTTCGAAATAACTCTTCTTCACTATAATAATAAATTCTATTTAAATGATAATATAAAATTTTGTTAAATTGTGTTTATTTTAATTTAATATTTTGCTGTGTACTCTTCTTAAAATTATAATGCATATATAATTTATTACATTTTTATTAATTATTGAAAATTAAATTATAAATAAGCGATTTTTATTGCCGATCAAGTTTCGCGTTCATCGCTCTACTTTCTTCCGTAAAAACTTCCATAAACATCAATCAATCTAGAAATGGCAATTTACACTTGGTATACCGTACCTCTACCAGGTATATTCACTATTTTTATGATCCTAATTTAAAACAAAACTACTGTTATAAATATTAATATTAATTTTGTTTCTAATTATCTATAATTTAATGTTTTTGAATTTGTAAGAATATTAAAGCAGTTCCGAAAGAAAAAAAAATGAATGTTAAGCTATATTTGGTAAATAAATATAAATAATGTTAAAAACAGATGTCAAAAATGTATTATTTATTAAAAACAAAAAAAAACAAAATACATTATAGAGATAAAAAAAAAAGAGTTAAGAAATTAAATAACAAAAAACTAACTTCATACGTATATAATGTTCAATACTCACGTTGGTCGGTGGCTTCATGGTGCACAGTCGTCTTATAAAGCAGAGCATACACAAATGATGAATAAATTGCTGATTTTCCGGAATTGATGAGATTTGGTCGCGAAGCACTTGCCACGAGGAGTGAGGCCGCGACACGTCTATTCAGTGCGGCGGTCCGGCGAGCACTATCACTGTCAGTCAATGCCGGTTGCCGCTGTAACCGTATTCTTACAACTTTTCAACGTTTTTTTTTTAATTTCGTTAATTAAAGCTGAGAATTGATTCAGTATAATTAAAGATAATTAAGATTTAGCCAACTCATTGAAGTAATTATAAAAAATAAAACTAGAAATAAAATAACAACATTTTAAAATATAAAATGTATTTTATTTTTTTTATATTTTACCTGTTATGTACTAGTTTGCAATGGTTTTTACCGTGAAATTTTCTTACTACGTTAAATGGACACAAGCGTGTGACTTTAAACGCTACAGTTTGTAGGTTCGATGACCACTCGTCTGAATGAAATTTTTAATATTTTAATTATATGTATCTTAATTACTTCGCTCTGGTATCTGAATTTGGCGGGAAAAGGGGAATGGAGTGTCTTAACACTAGCCTCCCTCTGGCTGGCAATCTTGCTGCCAAAAAATATATAAAATTCAATCTTAGTTCTGATAAATTAGTGTAAGATTCAATATAACACGATGACGATTACATTTCAGCCAGTGTCGTTACATTTGCAGTCATAATTGGCAGGTGATATTTAATGACGCAATATTTGTACGTATTGCATTACGTCTATGGATGCAACACAGGTTGACGTTATTTCAATAGAAATTTTCTACTTCAAATTTATTTTATAAGCTTCAATAAACTCATACTACCTAATAAATAAACAAAAGAGAAATAAAAAAGTAATATTACACATTCCTCCATGTTGTTTAATATGTACCCTTAAGTAATGACGTAATACCCAGCAAGACCGGATCAATCGAGAGCTTTTATAAGTTTCGTTTAAAAAAGTGCAAAGCTCGTGCTTTTTTTATTTTTTATTTTGGTTGTTGACATTAACATTTTTTTATAACTCTACCTGAAATTTGCATTTTTTTTTACTTAATTAGTGTTAAATTTATACAACGACAATGACTTTAAATGAAATAACCAATTTAAGTTACGCGCTTAGTGGAACACAAAATACTAATGCAAGTAAGCGCACCTTTATCTACTTATCGATTATTTAACAGATTTTCGACCCTAATAAAAGTTCAGGCCGTCGTGGCGCAGGGGCAGCAGCGTATGTCTGCAATGTGACGTTTGTGGATTCGATCCCCACTCGGGAAAATGATTTATTATTTATTAATATTTTCCTTTCTTTTCTCGCAACCTCAATGCCTCAAAAATTTGGCGAAAGATGTTGAACAGTGTCTTAACACTCTCTTCTTCTTCTTCTCTCCGCCTACCCTGCTATATGCGGATACAGCGTGAAGATGAAAAAAGAAAACATATTTTGTTTTCTTTTTTTATCTTCACGCTGTTTGTTGTCTGTCTGTTGTTTGCAACAAACTTTTTTTTACTGTCGCCATCGATTTAGTGTTGGGTTGTAGTATCGAAATCAGGACTTCAGGTTATTATATGGATTTGAATATAACTCTAGGGCATGTACAGTCATGTAGAAAATTACTACGGTTCATAATTTCTCTATGTTGTAGATATTTATTTAAAAGATATAAAGACATAAAATATGACATACCCTCTTAAAGTCATTTAAAGAAAAAAAACAACAATGTTGTAAAATATATCTTCATTGTATTTAATTGTTTCACGATATCACGACACGAACGTACATACGAGATATAAAATAAAACACAGCAATTTGAAACAATCGATTTATTTATAATAATTAAGTAAATTAGGAATCATCTTACAATATAAACACTACTGTTCAAAAGTCAGTCACTAGGTTTGATAAAATTTTAATAGTAATAAATCTATATATATGTAGTAGAAACATTGAGTAGAATATACAACAGGTTGAGCTGCATTAAACATAAATTTACTATAAATTTGTACTGACAACCGTCACGTTGAAACAGTAGTGCAGAATATAAGTACACAGACAGATATATTAGGGAATTATACATCACATTAATAATTTCTTTAGTATACTACATAAATACTTTACGAATAAACCACTTCTACATTAAAATGGATACAAATATTATTCTTACAACCTCCTTCACATATAAAATACAATAAAGATATGTATAGACTTATTTTTCACTAATGAATCTTTATAAAGTGTAACTTTCTCATCCATATGTTTAATAATATAGGCTGCTTTTTAATATATTTATTTACTAGATATTATTGTGCATTTATTAATATAGAACTGTATATTAGGCGTAAGTGATCTTTATTTAGTACGGCTTTGTGCTGTATGAAACAATTACAATTTATAAAGACCTCATTTTGTATTTAAAATATTTAGGTGTATATGCTATTAAGCTGCAGAAAGAAGTAGCGTTGACATTTGTAATAAAAAAATCATTAAATTATCTTCTTATCATATTTATAAACACAATTTTTTTAATCAATCATAAATTTTAGAGATTTATTTTTGTATAATAAGTTAATAACAAAATATATTGTTGGAATTTTTTAGAAAATAAAAATATAACGAATTCAGAGGCAACATGAAAGATGACAAGGCTACTTTAAAAAAATGAAATATCAATTTAAATATTATATATACACATATATCAATAATAAAACATATGGAACTTCCTTCTACTTAAGTCGTATATACAATGAATCTTACATTTTTATAAATAGGAATGATTTTAAATGTATAGCTAATGATTTAAATTCAACAATACACATTTATATACGAAACTATATTTTATATGTTTCACAGGAAATATATTTTAAGGCAAGACTAACAAGAGGCACTCGTGAAGGATACTACTTTTAAGACTAAATCACTGTAATCAGGAGAAAACCATTGAAAATTATATTTATTTCTTTTGCTTTACACTGTATCCTGGATAAAACAGGGTGGGAAGATGGAATTTAATATGTTTGGCGGAACCAGAACGAGGAAAATATTTTTTTTATATATTTCATTCCCCCGAATTGAGAATCAAACCTACAATCGCCGCGTTTACAGTAAGACGCTTTACGGCTAATTTTATTCTCAATGGCTAACTTCTGTACAATTTTGTTCACAAAGATTTTGGTTTAAGGAATCGACCAAACTAATTAATTCATTAATATCTAAAATATAAATATCAAACATAAAAGATTTAATATATGGTGCATGATTGATTATGAATTTTCGAAATGCAACTGGGGTTCTCTTTTTTTTATTAAAGCACTCTCTTTAAATGAGGAAGTGAAATTTAAAACTTTCACTTTTAGATTTTTTTATAGAAAAGTTAATATTGCATAAAAATGTAATTCCTTTTCTACAATCGTTTTTACGATAAAATTCTTATAATAAAAAAATATCATTCTAATATAATAACAATTATGATTTTGATATAATTTTTTTTTTCCAAATATGAAATATATCACAAAATGCCTGTAAAAATGCTTCCGTTAAATAATACTGTAAGAAACAAAAAACAACCAGAATATTTTGTGCTTAGATATCTATAAGGCCATTTTATATTGCTTTGCTTGTTCCGCGTCTCTAGTTATATTTTGCGACACACGAAGTGTGTCTAGAAGAAAGTGAAGATGAGGGTTAGTGCGCATTCCGAAGGTTCCTTAACACCCCTTAACCTACATGTTGTATCGCAAGTCCTAGGCACTGCTCTGAGCTCCTCACTTTGCAACTACCCTCACATATCCACACGGCGAATACAAGGAATGCTAAATACTTTGTTTTCCTATATATTTAAGTACTTTTTAAGTACCTGTTGAATAACTCTACAATAGTCTATTCTATACTAGTGACTATGATATGGACGAATGAGTTACTATTAATGGATGGGGATTAATAATTACGATAAATATGTTTCAAAAAGCTTATTTACATAAATATATTTGTAAAGTCTAATGGAATGTTTAGCTGCTGTTATAAGATTAACACAGACAGTGAACACTGGATTTTAAGGGTTGCCTACATACATTGGAAGGTTTATATTTTACATAAGGGACTTACAAGCAATATAATTATGTAAATTAACATAACTTGTATATAAGATATAAAGTGAAACATAGACAAATTGGCACACATAGAGTATTCAGCAGTAAACAAATGTACAAATAAGAAAGACACATTTCAACAGATAAAAAATGATAGCGAAGATTAAAATTAAACATACACAATGACGTAACAAATGCACATTAATCATAATAATATATTTATTTGACTTGTAAGTGATATAAAAAAGGTTTTTTTTTAATTGTATGTATATTGTAAAATTATAGTATAAAAGTTATAATCAAAACTACATATATTGTTTACGCCAAAGTTAGGCCATTATTTACCAGCTGCCTTTCTACAATGTGGTGACATATTATTATAATTAAAACAAAAAAAACAAAAATAGCTGAAATGCACACAACCATAGAAAATCCATGGCCCCCTGATACTATTCAACTATCAGCTGCTTCAAAACAAATGGCATGTAAGCAAATATTGAAAAGTATGATTTACAACGGAAAAATAACGATAATCATTATAATCGATTCTTTAACTTGTTTTTCAATATTTACCCAAGACCAATTAAATTAATTATTTATCAGCGTAATCTCTAGCATATTGCAGTCTTTTAAATTTTGAAAATTAAAATGATTAACCAAGTAACAAGAGTTTTTTTTAATTAATAAATGTTGAGTGTATGTGTATTTTGAAAGTATCCATGTTCAAAATCAAATACAGAAATAGTATATCAATAAAAGTTACTTGCATTTATATTATAGATTAAATAAGATTATGATCTGAAACTTTTTATTATGCTTGCAAAAAGTCAAAGATCCAATAAAATAGAATAGAAATTGCCAAATTATTTTAATAGAAATAATTGCATTTCAATTTTGTATAAAATTTTGAATCGATTTTTAATGGCAAGAAAAAAACGCAAATATTTCAGGATTTCAGCTTCAAATGTTTAACAGATAAAAATGACAAATATAATAAACCTTTTACAATATATATAAAACATTAGCAACCATATGTTTATGTACATAACCATTGAGCTCTTACAAACTATCACACATCCGTAGGGAATTGGCAAGCCCTTGCTTCGGGAACAAAAATGGCAATTTTCATTCCACAATAAAAAATTCTATATATTTGCGAAAAATCGATAAAAATATTTTAAAATAATGACGCCGAATGTAAACAAGAATTAAAGGTAAAAAAATAATTTGTAGTTAATAAAAAAAATTGATTCGCAAATATATTTTTCACAATTTACAATAGACAGAATAAATATATTTTTTTGGAATGACGATCAGACTACATTGTTATACTAGTGATGTGCCTACATTATAACACAACACCGGTGAGACTTTGTGTCACCGACCACATCACTAGTGTGCCCCGAGAACCTCGGAACTGTTGTATTAGTATTTACTGTTGGACTTATCTGTTTTTGTGTTTCTTGTTTCGGAACTTCCGGTATAGAATTCAAGCTGTGATTTGTCGTTGAATTGAGACTGCCCTCGACTGGACTTCCGTTCGTCCTTATCTGTGCTCTCTGTTTCTTCAAGTCAGCTAACGTTCCTGTAATATTTGTCATAAACATTAGATTAGTGACTAATTTCTGCTTGTTGCTTCGTTTGGTGACTTCCATCGTGCAGTGTTTCACATGCTAATATTAAATTATCGCAATTTTATGTGCATTTTTAATTAGCTCCGACTTTAAGCGTAACCGACAATAAGACGCTACTGGCAACTTAATGGACTTGTTTGTAAAAAACAGTGGAATTATAAATATAGTCTTACGAGATGAGCGTAACTGTGCAGGAATGTGGTGTTTCTTAATTGGCGTACTTTCACGTGCATACACTATATATTACTATACACAAGAGCAATACTACGTTTTACGAAAGTATAATAGCAACGTCAAATATACTAGTTACGTCACTGGTGGTAATTTGTTATTTTTTTTATACAAATACGATTTCTTTGGTGTTAAATTTTACTTTCTATAACATAAAGAAATGGAAAAATAAACAGACAGACAGTGTACAGTGAAAGACAAGATTGTATAAAAAGATTCATGCAAGTCTAACTACAACAAAAACAAAACATTCACGATACCAATGCATCCCAGGTCTACAAGTAAAATCCAGTTATTATATTAAAGTTTTGTAATCATATATTAATAATATCAAAACCATTTACACAATTACTTCTATCAAAATGGATACTTATGTTCAAAAACCATAAAATGACCTCAAAATTAAATGTGCAGTTAGTTCAGTTTCTAGATTGTATACAACATATGTGCATATAGTGTACATAATAACCAGATTATTAATAAATAACAATAAACATAACACAAGAAACACAACTAGCGCTACAGCTCTACTATAACCGCTATAACCGCTTGCCTCAATATGCATCCTCGTTCCTTACGGCTCTTCCACTTCCAAAAACTTCAATATAAACCATCACTGTGCTATTACCGAGTAAATTGTTAAACTGTGCCTTACATGTTATGTTATGGTGCTTTAAGTGAAATGGAGATTTCAAAGGATGCATATAATTACCTGCGTTAATCATGACGGTGACATGAACATTGATTTTACCATTATTGTCTGTGGTGTATGTGGTTCCGCTCTCCGCGATCGCGATTGGGTTTTGGTTCATAACAATCTCTTTCATACCGTCTATTGTGTCTTCGGTTTTGAATGCTTCGTTATCTTGACCTTCTGGTGCTTTTCTCACGCCGTTGGGCAGTCTGTCGAAGTGCTTCGTTTCATTGGTAGCCTCGTGGACAGAGCCGGGGGAGTAGTGCGAGGCGGCGTTCACTCCGAACAGAGGGTTTGTTATTTTAGGTTGATTGTACGTTATATTTTCATTTGAATCTATGGTATCGCCAGTTCTATGAGCGCCTTTTTGATTGTAAGGATGCTTGGGAACCGTGTAATCCATGTTTCCGGACTCGTAGCTTTGGTTTGACGCTGTCGAACTAATTGATAGGCGCGTATGCGATAAATCAGCGGATATGTTAGTGGAATTCTGATCATTTTCTACTCCGTTCGTCAGCCCCTGAAATAAGTAAAAATTTCTGCTAAATACATTATGTACCTATTACATATATGTAATAACATCTAAAATGCACAAAAAATACTGTAATGAAAACAGTCTAAATAATTAATGTCAAAACAATTCAAGTAGAACTGAATGCCTCAAAACTGTCTTTTATAGAAAAAAACAGTTTACAGGCTGTTTATGTTTGTTTATGAATGTTTTTATTACATTCCCTTGTGGACCAGCATAATAAAAATAATACCATTTAATTGTATGTCCTGTCAAGGAAAAGGAATAAATAACTTATATCAAATATTCACAAATTATGTCTCTTGGAGCACAGAAAAAATCAAGCACAAGGGAAGTCAACGCAATCAAAAGATACGAGCTTTTTTATGCATCGTTTTTGCTGCATTTTGTTTGAAATTCACCGCGTAATCAAAACCTATAGAGCTATGAAACTTGAGTTATGAATGGACTGAGAATTTACAATACAAATAAAGGAAAAATAATTATAATCGTAGTGCAAACGCCTGCAAACTTAAGTGTATAAGTTGTACTTCCCGTTAACCTACAATCCACAAGTTGGTTCGGAACCCTCGGTGGGCGAGTTTGACTCGCACTTGACGATATTTTTTCCTATATTTAAGTTTACCTATATGCATATAATATTTCAAATTACTCATATCTTCTAATATTCTATCTATGCAATAACTTATGTATAAAATAATATGTTTCCTAAATTTGAAATCACTGCGGTAGTCGGCACGCTTTGTGTTGCCACTCCGTATCTCTAGATATGCTCTGTATATTTTATTGCTTTTAGCATTTAATAATATTAATAAAGTACGTAATATTAATAAAATACGTTTCACCATAGCAAAAATGTCGCTGTAATTCAAACAGTTAAATAATTCAAAATTATATTAACCGGTGTGGTATTTATAAACAGGAATATTATATAAAATCTATACATATCATTAGTATTTGATCTTCATATTACTTATGTTTACTTTATTTGTGAGACAAGCAAAGTGTCTTATCTCATTTTTTCTAAACAAAAACATGCATGAGGAACGATAGTATCTTACGCTGCACTTATTAGTTCGGGGAACAACTACATATCGGAGCAACTATATTTTTTTATAAATAAATATTTATCGAAGTGAGATTCCAAACTCAAAATTTTTAAACAAACATCTTAAATACTGTAATTTTAAAAAGTAGTATAAAAATATATGAAACAAATTAACGGTAAATAGTAAGTTTATTGTAAGTATAACAAGGTCGGTCGGTTAAAAACTTCTGTGTAATACAATCACCTAGCCGCAAAAATATAGGTGTGTGCCTAATCGTACTGTATGAGTAAGCCTGCTTACGCCTGTTTAGTTCACATAATACTTGTAGTATTTCTATCACTTTTCAAAGACCTACATACCATTTAATGTATATTTAGTTACAATAAAACTTCTTCTACATCTCCAAATAGACTACACAAATATAAAAAAGAATTATGTAACGCATAAATAAAGAAATATCCATATAAGTTACAGTAGAATTGAAAAGCCCATTTTTTTCTTGGTTAACTTAACGCTTCATCCCTAGCGGAGTAGTCAGAAAGAACGGAGCGCCAAACGCTACTTTTACTTATATATTTTTTCTTGATTACAACAACTAATTTGCGTGTAGATGAAATTGCAAGAGGCGAGAGGCAAACAAAGAAATTGTAACGAATGTACAGAGTTTTCATTGGCGGGATAAGAACGGGGTGTTATTTACGTGGGAGCGACGGTACGTCGGGGAGGTGAGATTTTAAATACTAGGTACTAAGTTGAAATTTTTATGTAATTAACCTTGTGTATCCAAGAATTAATAAAACGCTATCAAAATGCTATAGTCTAAATATTTATCAAATAATTTTATAATTTTCTAACTTTTAATAAACTTTATACTGATTCTACCTATAAATAAATATTTTTAGAAAGAGATATATAAAAAATATAATTAAATCACTTCAAAAATATCTAAATTTTTGTTTATTAAAAATATTATATCACACAAACAAACGTACCCGATACCGAAGACCTAGCACCGGCGGATCCTTGCGCATGCGGTGCAAGTTGTCATTAGTCAAAAACATTATATCTAGCGACATTTTGCATAAATCAAAGGCACAATCCCATAAACATGTCCACAAAACTAATAATCACCAACAATAGAAATTTACTGAAAATTCACAAATGGTAAAATTTTTCTACATCGTAATGCATTATCATGAAGAGATCTTGGCGGTACACTGCGTGCGCGGGAGACCCGCACAGACTGCGCGTGCTCTCTCGGTGCGTGAACCCGTCGTCCGCGACGAGGGAAATCGCGGGAAAACTTTAATACGTGAAGTGTCGTCGATCAGTGCGTGCAACGAATGCCTGTCGTGTTTACTTCAGCTAAATCATTCTAATTGCTATCACCGTTAAATTTCAAATTAATCTTTGCATAAAATCATGTTCATTATGTGTTGACAGATGCTTGTTTACCACTTCTTTTTTTTATTTTAATTATTTTGTACATTTATTTTCAATCGTTGGTGACAATATGTTGAATATGAACACATGCATGTCCCGTCAAGGTTTTAGATAGGGATTGCGCTAGTAGCAATTAACTGTGCTATTCAGGTCGCTGTCGTGAACCAGCTGCAAAGTACAATATAAGGACTGTATTTGGTGTTTTTTCTAAGAAACCTAAAAATATAATGAGAGCTAATTTATGCAATATATACGTATGTAACTACTTCTTGCACACAAATATATAACATTTAAAAAAAATAAGAATACATAATAAATATATGTAAGTAAATATAATTATTTACGGGACATTACGAGTACAGAGTACTCGCCCGCAACCTTTATAGGGAGTAGTTAACGACCCTAAAATATAAAGGTCTAAAAATCTAAAATTTCCGTTTAATTTCGAGGTAGGTCGTAGAAATTTCGAGAAATCATTCACTAAGAAGGAACTGTCAGCCATTCTGTATACTTAATATACCTACAGCCTTTATTGTCTCATATAAAAATGTTACATAGAATAGCACATTGTAATAGTATTACAACGGATATGAACCAATCTAGCAATATTATAGATGTAAGGTGGATGTAATACTCGCATAACCTAGCGGATCTTAATATAATCAAGAGAGCGAAGATAACAAATGTTTAATTATATTATTAATATCAGAATAGGCTATTTCATTATTTGTATGTGTAATGTTTATTGTGAAAACAAAACACTGTTACAACGTTGCGTAGGAGATGTAAGGACAGTGCGAACAATTAATTATCAAGTCCGTCTAATTAGTTTCGCCGGTCTCGAGAAAGCAGCGAAAGTACGGGAGCATTAATAATAGCATAAACATGAGTAAATCGTATGTTTTATAAAAAAATGATTTTATAGAAACATAAAAAAATAATAAAAGAAAATTCTTGCATTTTAAAATCATACATAGTTTAGTTATATGCAACATCACACGTAATACATTAATTATATATAATTATTTATTATAACAACAATAGCAATTACCTTACTTTTAATTATAATATCCGCCTCCTCATATATGTATATAGATATATGGATATCTAACACACTATTTTTTTACGGAGTTCTCTTAAGACTTCTTAGCTAGATATAACGAATTAATATAAAAAAAGCTATAAGCTGTAGCTAATTCATATAAAATAAAGCATGAACAATGCAAGTGAGTAATAACAGTAATTTTCACAATATCTAGAATAGAACCGATCTAACTATCTATACAAAAACAACGTCATAAGTGCAGTCGGGGCGCCTCACATACTTTCTGCCAATTAATTTTAAACTAGATCTCAATATTTACTCGCGCAGATCCGCTAAAATGTTATACAAACGGAAACACTTGCAATTAAACTATATTATGAATAAATCAACTAGTATGAGAATGCTTAGTGCTAAACTCGTGGTCAGTGAAATCAGATATAGGTTAGTAAGTCAACAGTTTAAAATTTTATATGAAAATAATTTATACTGGTTATTTTAATACTATATAGTTACAAAAATAATTAACAAAACAAAATAGTAGTACTGTATGTAAATATTGTAAGATAGTAATTGTAATAGGTGCATGGGTGTAGGAAGAAGGGGGGCCGGGTGGTCCGTGTCCACTTCAGAAGTCAAATTGACTAAAAAAACAACGTTCACACGAACATATCTGTCCAAAGGTAAAGTCCAGATATAAATATCTCTAGATGTGGTAATGTAATATATATTAAATAGTGTTAAATTAATAGATATTACATTAAATATGAAGAAAAAAGCAATCTAAAAATACCAGGACTCTCTTAGGAAATAAATATCTAGATATTTATGTCTATTTATGAGACTAGATTAAGTAGCAGAAAAACACACATTTCACAAAATATATTATTTTTTGTATATAATTCGAAAAAATAATATTATTCTTGAGCAGCATACTTTACATAATACAAAAAAATCCATTCAATAATATTATGAGTAACATTATAAACATTTCGTTATATATTCATATATACGAGTACAACGAAGTAAACGAGTAGTTGGACAGTAATTAATTTTCCATTTTGCGGAAAGTATGTAGTTTTTAACTAAAACAAATTAAGGTACCATACCATTATTACTAGAGACGGTGGTTTATTTGAATTAATTTGTATAAACATACTGGATTACGAGAATATGCTACGAAAATCTCAAAAAGAAATTACTCATTGCATTCAGTAATTAAAGTTTAGTTAGTAAGCTATTTTCGAGCCACTATGTGTAGACGGAGTTAAATCTTTCTCTTGTTAATAAAGCGAGAAAAGAAAAATAATTCACACACCAGAGTGAGAATCGAACCACAAACCAACAAGTGTCGCGTGTACAGTCAGGCGCTGTACCGTCGCACCACTACAGTTTCATTTATTTTATTTTATTAATCTTAATATAAGAACTAATATCATAAAAAAAAATGTTTACTGTTTTTACGAGTGTCTATATTTATAAATATTTTGCAATAATATTACTAAAAGTAAAACACTAAGAAAAACATATATTTATCAACTCATATATCATCATCTTTTTATAAAACGAATTAGAAAGTACTTTTCTTATATATATGGTTAACATGAAGCATATAATAAGATTGCAATGATGAGTCGATGAAAATAGAAAGATTACTTTAAAACCCCTCACAGACAAAATCTTGTTCGATATTGCAGCAAAGAATGATGGGCAGATGGGACCACAATCCAATAGCTATAAAACATTGGATAGGTCTTTTTAGGCAGAACAACCTTTGTTATGACAGCTTTGTTCTTAGTTCTCAGTTCTTGTCCATTTAGAGATATATAACACAATTTTTTTAAAAAAAAATTTCAATTATTATACCGTATTTTTTATTGTGCTTACAACTCTTATTTAATGATAAAAATAAAAAATAAATGTCGCACACTAACTCCGTCACGAAATCTGCTCAAGAACGCCTAGGTACGGCATGGGTTGGGTCTTGAGTTAAATGCACCAGCAATATTTTTAAAAGACATAGTAGATGATCCCTAAGTCGCGCTTACCTTAAATACCAGAGACTAGAGATATTGTAATAGATTTAATTATTTATTAATTATTGGTGGCCTTTATTAATGTAATGGAACCTAAAACAATGATTTTTAAAATATTCGTATGTTTGTCTGTGCATTTGTTCACTATTGATTTCTTTTATTTCAATCTGCTCTAAAAAAAAGTTATATCAATATTTATATTGATATAACTTTCTATTCTAGATCTATTTATAGATGTGATAATATTACTACAAAATAAATGTTTTAATGAATTAGCTTACACTTCAGCTATCGATTTATGGATATGTACTGCTTTTAAAATGATAATTTAATTTAGATCACAAAAGTAATTACAATGAGAAAATAAATAATGGTGTAGTAGGTAGGTACGTTAAGTACGTAATAATCTTTACTTTGTAGCTTCACGTCGTATCCCGCACATACCCTGGAAATTTAGTGTTAAGACACTCCGTTTCCCACTTTCCGCCGAATTCTTTAGATATTGTATGGCTAATGGAGGATCTCAATGCCTCGCTTTGCCTTGATACCAAAGCGAACAAAATGAAGATATGGAATAATTAATTCCTTCTTCCAGAGTGGGAATCGAACCTACGACCGTCGCGTTTAGTCACTAGCGGTGCCGCATTAGGACAGCAAGGAATTATTATCAAATATTCGGGTCTATATTATATTAGACCACCAAAAAAAGCTTCTAAGTCAACACAATCATCATTCTATTCTTTTATGTATCGTTTTTCTTGCATTTTGTAGGAAATTCTCCGCGTAATTAAGTTCGTCATCTTTTAGCAGTTGCACTCCTGTTGTGATCTATAACCAAGAAATTGGTACAGAACTCTTGATGAATAAAACCGACTCAATCAGTTCTTATTTCTTTTGAAGTACGTAACGCTAAAAACAATATAAATTCAAAATAAAGATACAATAAATCCATACCTGATAATCATCATCAACAGCCGAATCGAACGTCTCCCGCAGCCTCGCCTCGCCGCGGGCGTCCGCCTTCGCCGCCATCTGCTTCTCCCGTAACGACGTCCGGCGCACCGACCGCACCCTGCACAGGCAACCAAACTATACTATATAAGGTACGTTAAGATAACACCAAATTGATGATGTATAGGTAACGTGTTAGCGAAACGGCTTTTTCTTTTGATTCTTGTTAAATCAGGATATACTTTTTATTACTATATAAAAATGCAATAATGTAACTCAAGGTGTGAATATAATATAGTATACATATATATAATAGGTACAAAAATTATATATGATATTTATAAAAACGTCGAATACACAAGATATTTCATTTCAACATAGCAAGATAAAGCAGGGCATAGAATTCCGCCACTCAACACGCGATGCCTCAAAAACTCATCGAAACGTCGTCGATGGCTTCTAAAAGTACAAACAAATATAGTACGATTGACGAGTCTTTTTTTTTTTGTTTTGAACTTCTTACATTGTTCACTCAAGAAGAGAACAATCAAAAATAAGAAATATTCTAAATTTAAATCTAATTTCAATGTACGCAGCCCACAGATAAGTTCAGTCAGTACCTGCTAGTGGAGGCGGTGGAGGAGGAGCGTCTGGCGGCACGCAGTCGCTCGCCGGCGGCGGTGGCGGCGCGGCGCCGCACCTCCTCCTGCTCCACCGCCAGTCGCAGGATGCGCCCGCGTATCTCGCCCCCCTCGCATATGTCTGATAAACAACATATACAATGTCAAATTATTTTATTTAACACTAGCGAATCTAAACAGGCCTTCGTCCGCTTATGGTTATCTTACAAAATCATTACATAAAGGGAAACCTATATGTTATTCTGATATATAAGCCATATTACTGTAGTTTCATGTAAGAACATTCATTACTTTTGTCGTGAAAGTGGAACATATACATCCATCCTCAAAAACTTAGGTAGTAGGGTAGGTAATACGTAGTGTTCCTACCTAACAATTTTAACTTTATTTCACATACAATAAATATAATAACAAACTGTTTTTCAATTTGTTATATATTTAAAAATAATACTATATATAACTTTGTTGTCTAATAATAATAAACAAATAAATGAAAAACATATTGATATTTATTATTATGAATTCATTTTACACTCACCAGCAGGAGTTTCATCATGTTTGTTCCTTACGTTGAGATCAGCTCCATAATGCACTAATAGCTCTAATACTTCTAACTACAACAAGGAAAAAACACTAATTAAAAATGTGTTTTTTTTGCAAGCGAGCAAGTCTTCTTACCAGAGCGAGGAAATGAAAATAATTCATTCCCATGAGTCCAAATTGAACTTATGGCCCTCGAGCTTCTAGCCACATGCTGTGCTGCTGCACCATGAATATATGCATAAAAGTCGCCTGCATAATTAAACCTATTATTGCGGCGTTGAGTTCTGCCACTCAAAACGCAATGCCTCCAGAATTCGAAGGAAAGTGGGGAATATAGTGTCTTAACTCACTAGGTTCCCTCTGCCTACCCAGCTGTGTGCGGGGTACAGAGTGAAGCTGATATCTCACATAACACTGCAATACAATACCGCAATGGGAAAAAGCTTGACGGAATTGCAATTGTTGTGGGTTCGATTACAACTCGTGAGAATTATATCAAGCGCCTCAATAAAGGGATTCTCTTAAGAGGAGTTTACACTCTATTTTAACGTAAATAATACTTACATGTCCCCAGCACGCAGCAGCATGCACAGGCTGCCACATATCGTGGTCCACTACATCAGTGGAGGCGCGATGCTCAAGAAGATACTCCACTACTTTCATATAGCCATTGGCCGCCGCTATGTGAAGCTAAAAAATAAAAAAAATATGTATTTAATTATTTTAAAAACAAAAATAATCAAAAATAACATATACCCTAAAATCAAATCTGCGTATCCACCTATATGGACCGTTTATTTTGAGAGTGGTGTAAGTCCATTTTCTTTTGTTTCGAGAAAATTAAAGGTTAATATGTCGATGATTATGCAATTTCATTTACCGACCGATTTTAATTTGTTCAAAACATGGGTTTTTTTTGAGAAATTAAACACGGACTACTTATATATAAAAAAATTACATTAAATTAAGCATGAATTACGTGATAGCTCATTTTTCTCAAAAATGGACTTACACCACTTTCAAAATAAACGGTCCATATCATACTCTATTCATACAAGATCCATGAATGGCGTGTCTGAACACTAAGTTCTAAGAAAATTTAAAACTAAAAAAAAAATATATTTTATGTTTTATTTGAGCACTTACATTAGAATTAACAAAATTAGCAATAGAAATCAAAATTAAAACTTTCTTCTCATATAAAATGTGATAAAAAATATCATTTAAGAAATAAAATAAAGAGAATAAAAGAAAAGTGAGATCTATTTAGATCTCACTGTTACTAATAATATTATATTGTGTTGTTAATATTATATCCATATTCTATACTATGTATTATTACATAATAGAAACCAGAAAGAATAAATTATAATAACATAACATACATATATTACAATACAATACGGGAATGTTATATGTAAGTATAGATGACATGTCTAATATTCATAAATCACGCAATTAATGAAGCTGAAACTGACAGGAATCATCGTAAACAATTGCATCACAAGCAATTTCAACACTTGAATAAATACGCAGAAATATAATATACGTGGCGATTCAAATTTCAAACCCAATTGATGTTATTCTGCTGGTTATTAGTGTAGTGACACGTGTGACGTCTTACACGTGTATTTATAGCTAGCGACCCGCTCGCGGCTTCGCCCGCTAGAACTACACTACGTGAACAAACGCAAAGACAAACAGACAAAAAATAAAATTCATTGTTTGGGTTTTATTACATTAATAAATGTCCCCAGTAACAGATCTTATATATCAGTCACTATTATAAGTATATTTTTTTTATAAGTATATTTTACAATATTTTTATAAGTATAGATAACGTGCATGCGCTAAAAGTCTAAGAGGATGGTCTCTCCTTATACGGAATGTCGTAATGAACGTCACTATAAAAAGACAAAATGAGTAAACATGACGATTTAGCTGTGCAAATACTTATTTTTCTCATAATATACAAAAAAATCCGAAAATTGAAGTCAGCACTTTTAGTTTCATGCCAATTTTTTTAAGATCTCACAAAACTAAACTGTAAGCATGTAATATGTTTTAAAATCTCTCTCTCGTCTCTTTTTATCTCTAAAAATAACAAAACATAAACCAATCAACAACAGCAACTTACCAAAGTAGCACCCTGGCTGTCTCTACGCTCATCTAAATCCATTCCCTGCTTGACTAACTGATCGACATCCAATAACATTTGCATTTCAGTCGCAGATCGGGTCTCATCTATAAGTCCTTGCGTCACCCCCCGGGCTGCCATTTCGCTCTCTATAGCATCCAAGGTCCTCTCTTCTTCGCAAATATCGTACGGCATGTTTCCATCGCCGTTCACAGCCAATAAGTTTGCTCCCCTTTGTATTAATATTCTAACTAAGTTCAGATTTCCACAAGTAGCCGCCGCGTGTAGCGGTGTCCATTTTTCGCTATCTTCAGCGTTTACGTTGGCACCGTGATCGAGAAGGAGTCGCATCATAGCTTCATTATTGTCTATACAGCACTGGTGAAGGGCTGTTAACCCATCCTCGTTGGTTGCGTCCGGTGTTACGCCGCGTGCTAGTAGTCTTCGTACTGAAAAGAATAATTTAGGTTTATCAATTTTTTTATGTTTATTAAGATGGGCATTTAGGCTAAAGTGTTGTGAAGTTGATACCCTTAATTTTGTTGTTATATATTATAAAAGAAGTTAGAAAAGAAATAACTGGCGAGTCTGGTCTGTCTAGTAATGGTCATACCAAAAACTACCAATAAGAAACATAGGGTTTATATATGTAATTCATTTAATAGTAGATACTCCATATCCGTTGAGTTCCGCCACTTAACACGCTATGCGTGCAGAATTCGGTGGAAAGTGGAGAACGGAATATCTTAACACTAAATTCAATCTCCCCACCCCACTTTGTGCGGGATACAGCGTGAAGCTGATAAGAAATAAATTTTGTATCTACTTCATAAAAGTAAGGGAGTGGTTTAATTTGTTTTCTACATCGCGTTATATTGCCGACGGTAATTTGCCTTAACTACCGTCGCAGTGGTTTAATATAAAATTAATAGACAACATTACGAGCCTTAACGGAATATCATAATTTTATTCCATACACCAACAGAGCACAAATTAGATATATGAAAGTGAACATCTGTCACTTTCATTTGTAAACTATGATTATTCTAAGCGGAATTTATAAAGATATTTTTATTTTCTAAAAATTGCCACATATAGCATTATAAAAGGAACATAAGTTAGAAAATATTATAAAAATATACGGGTTTTATATTCATAAAATTTTAGAATATATTATGGTACACTACGTAACTATGTGATTTGTCTTCTCCTATCTTTAATGTTAATCTAATCATATCGATAATAAATAATAAAGGAAATTGGAATAAAATTATATAAGCAGCATTGGGTGTTTCTTATGAAGAAGCTCCTTTTAAAACAAATGTTGTAATTTGCTCGATGAAGTCATTCCTAACGGCTGTCATAAATTTTGTTGTACGCTCATTAATCCAACTATATCCGTTCAGTAATTTTTGCTTGAAAGTGGAACAAACAATTATCTTCACAAACTTTTACATTCATAATTTTTGTAAGATTAGTAGAATTACTAAAATATTAATTCAAATTCAAAATATTCTATATTCAAATAGACTGGTTATAAGCACTTTTGAATCGTCGCGTAGACATTATTAATTAATTACATATATTAAAGAAAACAAATATTGTTAGTTTTTTAATTTTTCAAATAATTCAACACAGGCAACTGACCTTCTACTTATATATATAATATTTTAAACTCCCAAACTTGTTGACGTAATTTAAAAATATATTAAGATGTATACTGATGTAACTATAAATATAAAAACCCTTAAACGTTTGATGAAGTCAGCTGTCGTGATGCGGTGGCACAAGCGTGCGACTAAACGTACGTACGTGCGGAAACACGGCGATTGTGGATTCGATTCCTACACGGGGTTGAGATTCGCCACTCAACGTAATGTCTCGAAAATTCGCCGAAACTTGGGGAACGGAGAATCATATCACTAGGTTTCCACTGCCTAGCTAGATAGTTTGCAGCCAAGTATAAGAAAAAAATATTACACATATCACACACGTGTATAGTGTCATTATTAATATTATTTTTACAAATTTCTTAATAAAACATCACAAATAGCTCATTTAAGATTTAACTCTGACTCTGACTACCTGTCATTATGTACGCCTTAAGAATGTTCATGACCTGAATATTTATAGCAGGCGCAGTTTTTGTTTTGGCCGATTTTGCACGCTTTTTACTTTCCCTAGCTTTGTTGAGTTTTGACAAATAATAATACTAAATAATAAGACATGGACAAATGGAAATTCTTATCTCACTATCTGAGATTCTATAGAGGCAAACAAACGTATATTAAATATGTATATATGTATATGTAAACAGTAATCACCTTCATCGATATCATTCCTCGCGGCGGCTTCCAGCAGCATGACGCTATCGCTAAAGTATATGCTGCGTTTGTTGCTCTTCTCTCGTTTCGCCCTCGCCCTCGCCCACTCCTTCTCCCGCTGCTGCCATAGTTTAAGTTGTTGCATTCGACGTCTATAATAGGAAACATAAGTATTAAGTAACAAACTTGACATTTAAATGATATAAAAGTGATCTTATATGACTAAGGTTATACTTAATTAAAAGGCTACATCTCCGTAAGGCTTTAGAAATGTGTAATATTTTTGCAACTCCTTTATTAAACGAAGAAATATAGAAAAAAAATACGGTAAAAATAAATATAGGCGTCAAGTATAGAATCTCTTCCTTTTTTTGTCAAATAAATATTATTGAAAAAAAAACATTTATTTGAAAAAGATATTAAAATAATATGTTTCGAAATGCCGACGTTATCAAATGTTTAGATCGTTTTAAATATATATAAATTTTTTTTCATAGTTCATAGTCATCATTAAAAAAAGTTTAATATTATAATTTTTAGTTCTACTAGTAAATACGATCATTTACGCATTCAACGTCCTAATAATTGAAAAATAAATTTCAAAAAAAATATTTTACATTTTATTACTCAACTATAAGGCTTCATTTCGCAAATTGCACATTTAAAATTTCATATCATACACATTAAATACTTACCGCTAATTGGACAAAACAGATTAACGTCAATGCCTAAAGTAGGTATTGTTACAGTAACAGGCGTAAAGGTCGCAGCAAAAAATGCTTGCCTAGCTGAATTGCACTTTTTATTTAGACTTATTTAATAAGTTATATTATAACAGCTTATAATTTATAATACCAGGCCAATCGTAGCGCAGGGGCACAAGCGTGTCCCTGTAAACGCGACAGGTCGCGAGTTCGATTCCAACTTTAGGAAATTTTATATTTATTTTCATTTCTTCGCTGTCCAAACTTCAGAATTCAACGGAAACTTGGGAGCGGAATTTCTTAACACTTAGACTCCCTGTCCTACTCTGATAAATGCAGTATAAAAAGATATATAATATAAAATGTTATGTTATTTAGTAATTGAATAAATTACTAAAAATGGCAATACCCAAAAATACATTAAAAGCATAGTTTGAATATTACTATTCATGTAGTATTTTATATACCTACTTAGGTATAATTTAATCATTTGAAATAACGGTAAACACTCACTTCATTGAAATGGAAAACTAGACCACTGCATTTTGACAGAGTTCCGTTACAAATAATATTA